>MUZC01000938.1:0-11870 GCA_002072015.1 Radix auricularia
TCAACCTCTCAATTCTGTATTGAGTAGATGTTTGTGTTTTTTTTTTGTTGCTTGTAACTTAGTGTGATTCCTTTAAAAGTACTATTTGATTTATATTTTATTAAACATTCAGTTGATATTTTACTTTCCGATTTCTTGTGTTATTCATTGTAAGTCTGTGGTTAAATTCAGACTTAAGATAGTGACACAACGGCTTTTTCTATTGTCACGTTCCCCTAGACAAGCCAATACAAATTAGAATAGATGTAATTCAATTCGTAATACGTGACAACCCTCAGTACCATGTTTCGAGAAGTTATTTTAAAAGTACTCTCCAATCCTTGAACATGATTTCCTATTTCCTTCTTCATCCTCAATGGTGATTGAGGTTTTCTGACATGTTTCTGGCTGGCTGGACATAACGTCCTGAAGGTCACGTCGTTGCTATTGGCATTATGAGTAGTGCATATCCTAGATTGGATATTAGGAAAAAAGTATTATCTTTTTCATAGTCGTGGTACAATTTTCCACAATCAGGACATTATGTAGACTTATGATGTTTGCCACAATATTTAAATTTGCCTGAATTCACATGTGTACTTGACATCAAAGTTTGCTAAATATGTTAACTTGTTTATAAGTCAGAACATGCTTTCTCGCAATCTTTTGAATTAACCGTTTGCACATCTTTTTCTTCAATAATAATTTTGAGTTGCCATTCCGATGTCTCAGCCACTCATCATATATTTTCAGCTTTGTTCAAATTTAGGTATAATTCTCTCAGTAATCTATTCCTGAGGTATTCATTATTTACGACAGCCACTAGTCTGTCCATAATCAGTGACTCTATCAAATTTTAAAATTTACAAAACTTAGCTTTAAGTTTCAGGTCTATAATCAAACTTCATGTTTCTCTCGTCTGTAGGATACTTACTTGGCAATAAAAAAACTCTCAACGTTTCTTAAAAAACAACTCACTGAATGAAAATCCGTATCACAATCGTCATAGTCCTGTCCAGTCCATTGGAATGTATTGTACTCTTCCACTGCTTCATCGCCTTTCAAATGCAGCAATTTCTAGTTCTGCACTTCTTTGCTTTTTGTGTCGAGTGAACTGGCTATATTTTATATATGGAAAGACTGCTAAAATCTCATGCAATAGTCAGCAAAATTTCAATTTACATCTGTTGTTTTTTTGGGGGGCTGGATTTTGTCCATCTGACAACTTGTAATAGTTCTTGCTTCAGTTCTTTAAATATTCTTGAGAACACACTTCTGACACCATGTAATTGAATTAGCGAGTAAAGAAAGACGTCTTCTACGCGTTGTGGTCTTAAAAACAACTGTTTAAACAATCCTTCAATCAACTCGTGATTACATCGTCACCTTCACTTTCAAAGCAAGCCATCTTCTAGTTGAAGACTCTACCCACACTGCTAGTTCACAGCATACATAATGTGTTTCATATGCAGTGACCACGCACTCTCGTACCATGTCGATACAACACAACACGTCTCTCTTAGGGCGTATTATTTGTGAAGTTGTAAAAATATAGCAAACGATACATCCAATGAATTAAATACCACATGTCTGCATTTTGCAGTTTATTGGTAGTTTAGATAGATAACATATTAACTGCGTATGCATAAATATATTTTTATACCAAAAAAGACATTTAAAAGAAATATTCCTTAACAGGTTTTGGGCTCATTTATATTGTGGGGCAGCTTCATTATTTTTATACTGACTATTGACACCATCACTGGGCTACAAAATGACTACTAATTTTTTTTTTTGTTAAAGTAATTCAATGTCGAAATCAGTAGTTAGTATTTGTTAGACTTCTATATTTTAGTTTTTTTAGTTAGAGCCTAAGCTACTTGTTTCAGCACATCACATCGAAACGAGGTTTAAAACTGTAAATACGTCATGCAGTGTATCTTAAACTTCAATTTGTGAACGATACTTTGCCTCTTATTGCCAAAAATTCACATTTATAAATGTATGGTATTGCAGAGAGTAAAAGTATATTTTAAACTATCTTAGAAAGTTCAACGCAATATTATCAAGAACGCTCTCTTTTGCAACATGATTAGAGTAGTATCGCTGGTCATTTCTATGATTTGCTTAAATTTAATAGGCCTTCAATGTAATAAGTCAATCCGTGCAAGATACGGATAGCAAATACATGGAAAAAGTATGAGATTTAAAAAATTAAAGTAGAAGTTACAATACTTCTGCAGTTATTCAGTAAGGTAAGCATGCAAAAGCATGCATCAACAGCTTCTTTTCATTAACTCCCACCTTTTCTGGGTTTTTTTTTTGGTAAATTTGAACAACCAATCAAACTTATTACTTTTTTTTCAAATATTTTGATTTTACGCAAAAGCAGACACTTTCTCACTGAGAAAATGTACATGTATCTGCTTTTCTTTGCAGAGATGAATTTTAAATTATTTCTATCTAAAAAACTGTTAAGTAAGCCAGAACAGCTACCTATAAGATATCGTTAAATTAATCAACATGCTTTGATTTTTACTTTCCAAGAAAATCTCTTAAAGCATCATGTAATTCATACATATAAACCACTTTTAAGCCTATTCAAATCGTATTGCAACAGAAAATGATATCCTTAAAGCTTTCTTTTTCAATTTTGTTGCATGTCATATACAGGTCTTTTTACCATCAAATACATGTTTTAGAGCAGAAAATATACAAAAGGTATCTGGGAGCAGATATTATGATTAGTTTTCAGGTGTCTTTAGAGTTTTGATGGTTTTATCATTTCCTTTTTAAAAAATTGATCCCATATTTCACATTGCGGTCTGGGTTGATCACTTGCTTTGACACCAAATGGTTTTTATTTCTCAACTTAACTGCGTTTTATTGAGACACATAATGTGAGGATGGGTTATGAGGGCTAATCATTGTAGTCTGAGTACTTATTTTTAGTTGTATTCATTTTAAAATTGTATCCAATGTGACTTCATGTGATTTATGGTTTAAGAGCCATCTATATATGGCGTCACACATCTAGGAGGGTGGAAGTCTACACATTTCTGACGAAATGTAACAAAGGGAGGGGCTGTTTGAGAAATGTGGCGTCATAATAAAACTCGTAAATTTAAATACAAATTTCACTAAAATATTAGGTTTCTTGCATTTTTTAAATACATATTTTAAGTGTCATTTTTACGTGCTACGATGTCAGTGCGCAGCCTTAAACTAAATAAATAATTATACGACAAAATGTGATTTAAAACATGCTCATTTTCAAATTGAACATAGGCATTGATGGCGATTAAGACACTCTTTAAAGTCAGATGTTGGAGGGGATTGGGGTTTAAGATTTTGTGACACCACGTGTTTTGCCATGGGAGAAAAATTGTCTAAAAATGCATGACTTAATTTTCATTTATTGACGACCCCCAGAGTTAAAAGTAAACATAGACTAAATAATAATTATTTTGGGACCTCTATTCTCGACATCGATTGGTTAGAATTAATAATTATATTTATTACTTGTATACATTTTCGTGTTTTGATTTAGTAAATTCAAAATAGATGTGTTGCTCGCGGACAACAAGACGAAAATCTATTGACCTCTAGTGCCCAACAGATCACATGCTGAATCACTAATATGTGGTCATGCATTCAGGTAACAAGTTATGCAATAGTTTCATGTCATATTTTGTTATCTCGCTTTATTGCGTTACGGATAATTTATTTTATACCGTATAGTAAAGCGATTCAGAAGGAAAAATTAAGATTATGATTGTAATGTGCTTTTTTCTTCTTCAATACAATTTTTATCCTGCCAAACAACTGTAAAGCCTGCAACATATTTAAATAACAATTTAAACGAACACTTCCTATTGCATATACAATAACGTTAGAAAATAAGAAAATCAATTTAAATGGTTATTAATAATTGTTGATAAGCTTGGAAGAGGACTTTTTTTAAAGATGGATATCGATTATACCTTTCTGAACACATGTCATGCCTATTAATATAAATTAATTTCTTTCTTTGACTCTTAAAATCATGTTATTTAGAATATTACTTTAAATTCACAATTTAGTTTGATGTATCAACTGACCATATATTGAAGTATTTCTTCTCTATATAATAATCATAATTAAATTTACTAGTGTTTTGTTTTTGTTTCATGTTTTTTTTTTAAATATTTTTTTGTTTTTGTTTTTTGTAATTCTTAAACAGATTGCAATACAGCCAGCCGTAGGAATTGACAGGGATGTCAAAGTATAAGGACTAATCTGAATTTAAAGCCCGGAAAAATTTTAGGCATGGGAATCTAATATTTTTATTTTTTTAATTTTTTTTTTTTTTTGCATTTTCGCATAAGATCGGAATCGGAGACAAGATATGTATATCAGTGACCAAAGTATCTGCCAGCAATAAAAATGGTTTTTAGTAAGAATCGAAAAGTTAAATGTTCCATTCTAATTGAAAAAATATACTTATTACATTAAGTACAGGGCTTAGAAACAAAATGTAATGAAAATTTATGTTGAGGATACCTAGGACAGAGAAACGGTACAATTTTCACTTCTACATCGTTTCATGGAAAGTCAAAAATTGAACTGATCAAAAAACATTTACGAGAACTCAAATAATATGAAAAGCGATAAAAAAAAGATTTATTAAACTGGGTTGAAGAAAAATAAAATTAGAACCACTAAATGTTGGTAGGATAATTATTTATATTTCTTAAGTAATTGATCTTGTTGCGATCTGCTAGACAGATTTTGTGTTGACGACACCCAAATAGATGTTAAAACAGTCCAAGATGACACTTTGCCAAAATTAAATTAGTTTCTCGCTCCTATTACTGAATGTTACCGACACGGCCAGTCGGATTTAAGAAAGAAACTTCAAAGGAAGCTTCCGCCTAGAAGTATAAAATGTTGAGCTTATGAATGAGGCTTATTATATGAAGTTGGCATACAAGTTAACGATTTTTCAGCCAAGGGGTAAAATGCGTATCTGTATACGGATCACAATATAATGTAGTAATCTCCGTACAAAATACATGCTTTGTGCTCTCTATTCTTTAATCATAAAGGACACATTACACATATATATAGGCAATAGGCCTTTGTTGTCTTCTCTAGCTTTTTAAGGAATTCTTTTAGTCCGTCCTCGCTGCCAGCCAGGCCGTTTATGTCATCGGCGAAGCGTAGGTTAGTTATAGTTCTCTCTCCGATTCTGACCGTTCCGTTGTGGTTTTCTAGCACATATGTCATAACTCTTTCAAGGAAGAGGTTGAAGAGGATGGGGAGAGTAAACACCCTTGTCTCAAACCAACAGTGTTCTTCAACCAATCTCCCAACTTGCTGTTGTAGAGTACTGCGCTGGTTGCTCTGTTGTACAGGTGCTTGATCACTGCAATAAGGTTAGCATTAGTATTAAATTTGTGCATGGTAGACCACAGTGCCGCATGGCACACTATGTCGAACGCCTTTTTAATGCCTATGAAAACATGATAGAGGTCGCTCTGGTGTTAGAGATGTTTTTCACAGAGCACTTGCAGGTTAAAGATTTGCTCCGGTGTGCTCCTTCCTGCTCCGAAGCCTGCCTTTTCTTCTCCAATGATTGTAGTTTGTAGAGGGCACTGGGCAGAGGTAGTATCTTTTGACGCTTTGACATCTGCACCCTCGGGTGGTCAAGCTCACTGGTCCTCGTCCATCTCTCGAAACTCTAACGTGTGGCTCCTAGCGCCACACCCCGGGCATTGTCTCAGCTGACCGGCTAAACCACATGAGGAGGTGGTGCTACCACGGATAACTTATTAACATATAATATCACATCCGATTTTTTTTTCACAATAAATGAATTAAGACATTGTAAGTATAAACATTAAAAGTGAAGACATCAAGACGGAGCAAAAAATGCGGTACTTTTCTATTTAATTTTCATTTTTTTTTAAATTTTACAAGATGCTAAAGCATTACAAAGAAACGGCAAAGGAAAGACAAATTGTTTAATGCCATTATATTTTAGACAAACATGTTCAATTCTTTACTTGTGTGTCTAAAAATTAAAATGTATTAACTTTATTACTAAATTAAAATGTTAGCAATTACATTAAAGAAACAGATAAATAGGAAAGCTACATTAGACTTTAAAATGTATAGTTTAAAAATTGCATTAAAACAGACGAAAATGCATAAAAAGACACACAAAAATTTTTTTTTTTTTTTAAAAACTTATAATAAATCGTTTCAAACGAAGGCGATATTAAGCCAATATGCATATTAATTTAAACTAAAAATTAATGTATTAAACCAGAAAACAATCTTTGTCCAACATTTTTATAAGGTTTTTATTTGAGACCAATGTAACTAGCTTTTTTATCTCCTAATATCCCAACACCTATATATTTTCCCCATGGTTTGAAAATTAACCAGAGTGTCACCGTAATAAAGTTAACTTGATTTGATCAACTGAACAAAATATAGGCGGTAGTTTCTTTAATTTTTTTTTATTTTTAAAATCCATGTCCTTGTACATCTGACTGGCCGTGTCTTTGACATTGAAGAGACAAAAGAAAGAGGAGATTGTCTTATGTTGGCGAGGTGTCAGATTGGACGGCTTTAATACGTATTTTGACGTAAGAAGCTTAAAATGTGTCACGCTGATCGCAACAAGGTATTTTAAGGAACAACAATCTATCTCAGCGCGACATGCATTGGTTCTAAATACGTTCTTCTTCTAATATGCCTGGCAAATCCCTTAAGCTAGCGAAAAAAAATTTTACGGATCATTTAAGTTATGAAACATTTTTTTCGATCAATTAAATTATTTATCTTTCCTCAATACAATGTATTTGGGAAATTTTATCCTTTCTCCATTCTTAGTCATGGCAATATACACTGCTGCAACTTCTTTTTTCTTGTTTGGTATACCATGTTATATGTAATTTCCTGTATTCGATTGAAATATTTTTCTTTTAAATACTACAACAATATTCTACTGCTTGGAATCTCAGTGGAAAAAAAATTAGATTCAAGTGTTGTCTGCAAATGGGACATATTCTGATATTAAGGCAGACATTTTCATTAGTGGTTGCTGTGCGAAATTTCGCCCGGGATCTATATCAGACCTGGTTATGAAAATTTGACATTAATTTTATGTCTCCCAGCTCACTGACCAGCAATATTTTTTACGATTCGTAATGAATCAAAATAATAATTTCAGTAATGATTATTATATAATGAAGCAGAAATTTTAAAAGCACATTTGTTATAATGTAATTTTAAAATGATATTCCAAATAAAATGCAAAGAATATTTGAAACAAGAAGTTCTTTTATTTTAAAATTGATGGTATGAGTTTAGAATGTTTATATATTTTTCATTATTATCCTCATAAATCAAGTCTTCTTACAAATATGAATCAGCAAATATGAATTATTACATATATAACTTTTTAATGTTCTTCTCTCTAGCTTGATTGAATGTGCAAGCTGAAGTGTTCGTTTGATTTGTGGTTTAATTAGGTTGCAAGCTTTACATAAACAAACAATTTAATTGAAATAAGTGTGCATTACAAAGGTAAATAGAAACTTTACTTTGTCTGCCGTTCGAACTTATAAAATAAATGGATGGTAATGGACTTGAGAGCGAGAACAATTACATGACTGAAGCATTTTATTGCATTCAAAAGTTTATATAGTTATGTTATGTATTCAGGCCGTTGCCATACAAGAAAATGTTTGATTTGTAAGTGACTATTTACTGTGATGAACTGAGCATTACATGCTGATCGATATACATTTTTAGTTACCCGTGAAAACTGTACAAACAAAACGGCCCAACCAAATGCCTTAGAAATAAGGGAATTGATCAAATAGCCCCATACAAATTATTAATTTTTTTAAATTAAGTTTTTTTTTCATGTTAAGCAAATGTCAATTGTTTTATCTTTTTTTAAAAAAGTGTCATGTTTCTATATTATGTCTTGTCAAGAAACTGGTTTAGTCCATCGAAACAACTTTTTAAATACGGCTCATTGTTACAAGCATGCCCTAAATGTTATCTAATGTTAAGCCTAGTTCGTCCTTTGATTCCCAAGTTCGCACCTCTGGCCGTCTGGACTCGCCCGTTAGTCCAGTGGCTCTGGCCACCTGGACTCGCTCGGTAGTCCCGCGGCACCTCAAAGGTCAAACATACGCAGCGCCCTAACCGCCCTAAATTCCTCACACAGTCCCCCTACTGACAAAATTTATGTCGCCCTCGACATTACAGTATCCTCTCGGTGTATGTTTGTTTTAAATTGGCTTCGAGTGACAAAGACCCTCTGGCAAACAATTCAAAACAAATACAGAGAGAGGCTTTTGTGTTTCCCGCCAACACAACCTGAGCTCACCATCCTACATGACTCCATCCCTACCCCTCTATACCGTCTCACCCCACTAAACGTGTGTCAGTCAAGTCCATGTCACATGGTCAATTTATCAACATCATAGGAGTAACCATGTAAAACATAAGCAGGGAAAATTCGACAAAAATGACTTGTAAAAATATTATGGATAAACTTCGTATACTTTTCAAAATACATCAAATAATGCATGAACATCTAAATGATAAATTTTACATAAATTTCTCAACCACTTCCAGTTATCACTACGTACATCTATCTACAGAAATGTTGGGACATTCAGATAAATGCATCTGACGATAAAAATACCCACAGACATTTAATAATCATGATCAATTAATAGCATTAAAAAAACAAAGCAAAAATACTCATAATGGGCTAAAAGCATAACCCAAACATAGTCATTTATCAATATGTCACAAAATCATATCATGAGACAAACCAAGCACACCAATTCAATATATCAAACTTGTTCATGTAACAGAATTACACAAACAAAACACAATGTCAAATCATCATCCAAAATCAAATAATAGCATAAGATAGCAAAACATATTTCAGAAATTCACCATTCCTAAAATTCAAGTGATAGCATTAAATGACTAACCAAAATATTTATCTCAATATTTCAGATAGTCTAATTTCAATGTTCATTTGAATAATCTAGATTTTAGTACACTCTCCTCGTCTGTCGTCTATCACACGAATAGTTCATAATCTTCAACTTCGGCGGATAAGTGTCATCGTGTTTCATACTGGCATATCCATCAAGATGAATGATTTTCATTGTCTGCCCCTCTCGTCTTATTTCGAACAAGTTATCATTGAATTTCCTGGTGATAACGAACTGATTACGATGATTTCTGCTTCTGTTATCCCGACACGCTTGGTTGACGGAGTCGGACAATTGAATTTTGTCACCGACCTTAACCGAGTGAGTTGTTGCTCTTGTCGTGATGACACCTTCCTCCCGCTCCTGTCGAATTGTCGCCTTTGTCTCGACTCTAGCAAGAGGTTTGAATTGACTACACCTCTTGACGGACGTATCATTCACATTCCTTAACCTGGATACCGGTAAGGGGCAGGGCGATGGAACAATAGGGCAACTCTGGCCGCGAGTAACCCTAGTCCCCTGAATTTGACTTGAACGCTGCCTATTATTCACCTTCACTGCATTCACTCCTAGGCGGAGAGACACTGGTAACGGAATATTTTTCACCCCATTAGAAACACTAGCATCTTATACGGTTAACAACTTATTATTTTTCCTTTATGCACAATTTGAACCTTGTTGTTACCCAATGTCAGGCCCTTGCTGACTGAAAAGGCAAAGTTATATTTTCACAAAAAGTCAAAACCCATGTATCCGTCCTCGGCTATCTCAGCAACGTACACGGTCCAAGGATACACATTGTTACCAATCTTTAATTTTAACTGACTCACCCCATAAAGCTTGAGAGGTGCTCCATTTGCGGTCTATAAGTTCACTGGGTCCAATTTGTGAATTTGAGGGCGCTGCTTACGTGGGATCTCGAAAAATCGTTTTCCCGATATAACAGTTACTGCAGCTCCTGTATCCATCAGAAATTCCATTCTATCACCACAAACTTTAACTGGAACATAAACTGCACGTGAATTAACATTATTTTCCATCATACTGAAATACGACTCAGCTGAAGTAGTCTAGGAGTTGTTCCTCCACGTTCCTCGGTAGCACAATTACGGGCAATGTGACCGATCCTATCACACCCGTAGCACCTCATTTCTGCTCTCCGTGGTTCCCGTGACGAAGGATGTGTTGACTGTCTCTGAGAGGCGACGAAAAATCTCAGATCCTCCCTCAGACCACTGATTTCTCTAGCCAGTTGGTCAGTGGCTACTGCAGCAACCTTTTGTCCTAGCTTACTTATATTGTCCCTTAGGTTTAAGAGTTGGTCAAGGGCTACTCGGGCCTTTTCCACCGTTTGAGGTTCAGGCATTAGGCCTATTTGTGATACCATCACCTGATCGGGGAGTCCCCGGAGAAATTGTTTGAATCCGATGGCATCAAGAGTTGGTTGATCCGCCGTTGGAAAACTTTGTTTGACTAAGCTGGTGATGGCGGAAGCGTACTCCACCGTCGTTTGGGTGTCGAGTAGCATTCGGTTTTCCAAAAAATTTTGGAAGAATGCCGGTGTCCTGTGGTCCTTAAATCTTCTGTCAAGGGCCTCCTTTAATTTCTCATAAGTGTTCTTCTCCTCTTCCTTTAGATTACAGTGGATATAGTCCTGAACTGGCCCAGTTGCTGAAGTTTGTAGATACATGCATTTGTCCTCTTCGATACACTTGTGTATTTTTGCAACGATTTCAAATGTGCAAATAAACGAGTGCCAGTTAGAACTCCCGTTGTAGGTTGGTGGGTTAGGACGATATGGTGTCGCCATTGTTGTTCTGCTAGTTGATCTAGAGCCTGGCATGCCAGTAGAAGAAAGGCTACCAATTGCTTTGAAGATTTTCAAGGCTTACTTCTCATGGGAGACGCTGCAATGTTATATCCAAACCACTGCCACCATTTTGTGAAGATCCCTTGGTTGTTCTATGTTTATCTATCCTTATCTACTCTCACTGTTATTCTGCTCTTCACACACTTGGTTAATTATTCTTAAAACACTGAACACCAAGGCAGAATGTACACTTCATTACTTTTAATCACTTAACTTCTGTACATTCATTATTCGTACATCTCTCTAACACTTGCTTCTCTCTACTGTCGAGTATCGTTGTCTAGGGTTTTTGGTCCCGAGGCTTACACACCAACAGCTGTTGCACAATAAGCCAACTCAAGTCCTTTTCAACAGCAAACCTTTATTTACATACATATACACTTGGCAACTATGTACGACTTCAACTCAAGTCGTTCGTTATCACATATGCCCGGCGTACAGTCCAGTCAGCCAACACCCGCTGGTCTCCGCAGCATAACCCCTTGTCCTTCTCTGTCCTACACATCGAGACCCACGAGTTATATACCCGTGGCCCCTGGAAAGACCTTGCGTGGCCTGAGCAAACGCTCCCCTCGTGAAGTGAACTCGAGTGAACTCGTTCACAGTTCAAAACATGAGCCCGTGACCAGGCAATATTCCAACTGAAAAACGCAGTGGTTCTCATACCCCTGACATGTCCCCCTTCTTTCCTTAGATTCTACTCCCAGTAGAATCTTTTATTTACAACATCAAAAAAAAAATAGTCAGAGTATGGAATCACTGTACATCATAATACATTATCATATTTCATTACAAAATTCTCACAGCGAATACATAGACAGTGTGCAAAGTTCATAATTCTAATCATATCTTTATAATACTCTAATGGCAAACTCTTCATGAGAACTATCCTCAATACATTAATATAATTCATATACTATACTTACATAAGTAATATATACAATGTTAATGAAAAACAAAATTCAATTATATTTTCAAATTAAGCACACAATTCAATCAATGAA
>MUZC01000938.1:17265-47024 GCA_002072015.1 Radix auricularia
AAAACAGAAAAGATTATTATTCTACTTACGTAAACAAGAATCACATACACTGCCAATGTCCATCATAAAAACATAGAACTAAAGTGTCCAACCCAAAGCCAAGGAGCCAAGCAACACAGTTCAATAGCTCAATGAATGTACTATGGTCACAGAACTTCCCAAGGTTGTGATGACTCACGGCGACAGCACACGGAATGTGTACTTAACTGTTCACGTTGTGATGACTCACGGCGACAGCACACGGAATGTGTACTTCACTGTCCACGTTGTGATGACTCACGGCGACAGCACACGGGATGTGTACTTCACCGTCCACGTTGTGATGACTCACGGCGACAGCACACGGAATGTGTACTTCACTGTCTCCGTTGTGTTGACTCACGGCTCTCGCTGTCAGGCTCTTGTGCAGCTTTCAATGACGGCCCCCATGTCGAGTATCGTTGTCTAGGGTTTTAGGTCCCGAGGCTTACACACCAACAGCTGTTGCACAATAAGCCAACTCAAGTCCTTTTCAACAGCAAACCTTTATTTACATACATATACACTTGGCAACTATGTACGACTTCAACTCAAGTCGTTCGTTATCACATATGCCCGGCGTACAGTCCAGTCAGCCAACACCCGCTGGTCTCCGCAGCATAACCCCTTGTCCTTCTCTGTCCTACACATCGAGACCCACGAGTTATATACCCGTGGCCCCTGGAAAGACCTTGCGTGGCCTGAGCAAACGCTCCCCTCGTGAAGTGAACTCGAGTGAACTCGTTCACAGTTCAAAACATGAGCCCGTGACCAGGCAATATTCCAACTGAAAAACGCAGTGGTTCTCATACCCCTGACATGTCCCCCTTCTTTCCTTAGATTCTACTCCCAGTAGAATCTTTTATTTACAACATCAAAAAAAAAATAGTCAGAGTATGGAATCACTGTACATCATAATACATTATCATATTTCATTACAAAATTCTCACAGCGAATACATAGACAGTGTGCAAAGTTCATAATTCTAATCATATCTTTATAATACTCTAATGGCAAACTCTTCATGAGAACTATCCTCAATACATTAATATAATTCATATACTATACTTACATAAGTAATATATACAATGTTAATGAAAAACAAAATTCAATTATATTTTCAAATTAAGCACACAATTCAATCAATGAACGTATAGTGCTTGTATTCTCATGGGACCCTACTACTGGAGCACTTCATGCTCTTATATAATCATCCTGAGTATCTTTAAATTCCCCATAGAGGGACCTGCATGGAGCAGTCATTGCTCCCCTACGAATCTTTAGAGTCCCCATAGAGGGACTTCACATGTATATTTAATGTCCCCATGGTGCGTGGGACGCCTGTGTTGTGGGGAATATTTCATATTCCTCCCTAACCACATATGTAATTCATCTTTAACATCAAATTATCATAATCATCAAAAAATTCAAATCAGTAACCAATTCTCATCATACATGTCATAAATAGTAACAAAAAGTCCTCAAAAATATCACAAGACATATCAACCAAATGGCTCGAGGCCACATCATAGCTATAAGGAAAAATCTCATATACATTTCCTTTGTATTTACAGCCCTTTATATTTAAAATATTCATTTTAAGTATATTCTCATTATTCTTATCATTTCTCTACCCCCACCCCTCAAGCCTAGACAAACAATCTGCTATAACATTCTGTTCCCCTTTGATATATTGTACCTCGAAATTAAACTCCTGGAGTATTAACAACCACCTTGTTATTCTTGAATTAGTGTAAGTAGCTGTTGTTAAATACTTTAAAGCCTGGTGATCGCATTGTAAAATAAATCTTGAACCCAATAGATAATATGCCAATTTTTGTACAGCCCATATTATTGCTAAACATTCTCTCTCAATAGTAGAATACCTTGTTTCCCTATCCATCAATTTTCTACTTATGAATTTGACTGGATGTAAAGTGTTGTTCCTAGTTTGCAATAAGCATGCCCCTATGCCTTTCGTGGACGCGTCTGTTCTTACTATAAATGTTGATTTATTGTCGGGTAAAATTAAGATAGGTTCACTACTCAGGTATTTTTGGATTACATCCAATGTTTGTTGACATTCACTTGTCCAACGAATATTATTTGGTTGACCTTTTTTTGTAAGGTCAGTTAAGGGTGCCGATAGTGTTGAAAAGTTAGGTATGAATTTATTGTAATAAGACATGAGACCCACTAAACTTCTCACCTGTTTCTTAGTTGTTGGTTTCTCTATTTTCAACANTATATATCAGGGCTGCGGAAATTACCGATTAATTTCTCGATTAATCGGTTAAAATTTGTATAGATTAAACTTATTTTAATCGATAAAAAAGTTATTACACTGAAGAGTTTGTTTTAAATAGTTTTTCCGATTTATTAATCAATTATTTTTCATAAAATATTAAAAATAGTTTGTTTTTTTACGTAAAACTTGTCAATTAAGAAAAAAGATATTTAAAGTGTAACCTTTAAAGTAAGCTTTTATATTTAAATTTAAAAAATGTTAATTGCCTGTTTTTGTTACTTTCCCTGAAATTTTCAGTTCAATGAGGTCATACATCTTATTTTCAGCTTAATCAAAATCATCGATTAATTATTCGGTAATTTTTTAAAAGTTAGCGATTGGATTTAGATTAATTGATAACAGCCCTAATATATTTATATATACTAAAAATTGACCTGCGCCTTGCTGCGAAAAGTTGGAGAATTAGTGAGGAGTGAGTGAGTTAGTGAGTGCATAAAAAACTATATTTGTGCCCCAACAACTTTTAAAAAATTGTATGCTTCTACCTACATGGGGAATGAGAGAATGAGTGATTTTTTTTTTTTTTAAAGTTTTATATAGTTACTATTAGGAAAGAACTACATTTGGGCCTTAAGTAAGACATATTTTTATAATTATTCACCTCATTATGAGGCTCATATCTTATCTTAGATATACAGACGCTCCTTTTATGCAGCAGATAATTGCGTCCACACACCATGAGAGATGTTAGCAAGTGATGAAGCGGTCACAGGCCACAGCTATAGGGGGCTCCACGCATTACCCCAGCCTCCTAACTATTGTCTAGTTAGGTACCCATTCAGAGCTGGGTGACTCGGGGACTCCTCAGGCCCCGGGAACGAATCCTCACCTTCGTGTGGATTCAAACTCGTGACCATCGGTACAGCAGTCGAGCGCGCTACCTCTCGACCACCGCGTCCTCATACCATCGTAGAAGTGTATTTAATAAAATCCCCAAAGTTTCATGCGTTTGCCTATTCGGAAAATAGGAGATATAGCGATTTTCAATTTTTATACAGCACATGTAAGGAAAAAGCACGTTTTGGGGCCGCGGCCCTCATAAGTGTGCATTTAAAAATTATTTTACGCCAATTTTCGTCGTGAGAGGGTACCCAATAAACCAACATTTTTTATGTTTTTACCTACACGATGATTGTGGAAATAGTCATTGTCAAGGTATGTGAATCACTGACTGAATTTGTTGTAACATCGTTGTGAAAAAGTTGTGATTTCTGTTCATGTAAACAGTATTTGTGTTAACATTAACTGACTTGCAGAGTTCATTTAGGGCTATATATAGGGTGAGACGGACAGTGCGACGGTGTCGTTGAGAGGTCAGTGCGTAGTGTGTGGCGGGCTATTGGACGGTGTAGTTCTTGGCGAGTGTTTGTCATACATTTTATCGAGGTGGCTCGAATGTTGTGAAAATCACGATAAGAGAGACTTGTGTGGAATAAGCCTGCGATTGGAAGTACTGGATGGCTGGACTGACTTTATTGTATTACTGCAGCTATTGTATTATTGAAGCAGTAACTATACGTGAAGATTACGGATTATCAGAAACATGTATGAAGGGATAAACTGCCGAGTTGTCCGTGGTCAGCAGGTGACATATGCTTTCCAGGTGAAGACTGGCGTGAGACAAGGTTTCTTGCTGTCACCCTTTCTGTTTCTATTAGCCATTAACTGGGTGATGAAAACATCTACACCGCAGAAAAGGAATGGCATCCAATGGACCTTGTGGGATCAACTTGATGATCTCTACTTTGCTGATGACCTTGCCCTTCTTGCGCATACCCAACAACAGATGCAGGAGAAAACATACATTGTCGCAGCCACTTCTGCTAACATAGGTCTCAACATACACAAAGGGAAGAGTAAAATCCTCAAGGTTAATGCCACCAGTACATCACTCATCATGCTTGAAGGAGAAGCCCTTGAGGAGGTAGGGAGTTTAGTTTACCTTGGCAGCATGGTAGATAAACAAGGTGGTACAGATGCCGACGTCAAAATAAGGATTGGAAAAGCAAGAGCAGCCTTCCAGCAATTCAAGAATTTTTGGGTCGCCAACAACTTAGGCAGCAAGTTAAAAGTAAGGATTTTTAACGCTATGGTGAAACCAGTGCTGCTATATGGAGCTGAGACATGGAGAACAACGGGTGTAAACCTGATTAGAATCCAGACCTTCATTAACAATTGTCTAAGAAGGATTCTCAGAATTCACTGAACGGACAAAATCAGCAATCAGGAACTGTGGCAGCGGACTAAACAGAAGCCCATTGAGGAAGAGATTCTTCAAAAGCGGTGGAGGTGGATCGGTCATACACTAAGGAGACCTGCTTCTAATACAACAAGGCAAGCCCTGAAATGGAACCCACAGGGTAAACGGAAAAGAGGCCGCCCAAGAAACACCTGGCGCCGAGAATTGAAGGCAGACATCAAGAGTATTGGCCAAGAATAGATGATCCTGGAGAAAATGGCCCAGGATAGAGATACCTGGAGAGCTCTTGTAGGTGGCATATGTCCTAGGAGGAAGTGCAGACGCCGGCGATGATCGGTAGATGTCCCTCATGGACGAGAAGGCTCAACAACAACAACAACTAAACGTGAATTTTTACAACAATAAAGAATCATATTATTATTGACAAGAGTCGAGACGTCTGTCTTAATTACATCCAGAACCCAGAACGCAACAGGGGGGTTACGTCAGAGGAATTCTAGAGACTCTTGTCAAGTACATCATCTAAGGACACTTAGGTGAGACAGTGTTGTCGAACATCGAGGAGTCGGCCGCAGTCATCAGGTCCGGTGTGCTGTCGGGGACAGTCCTGTCCGTCAGAGAAGCACCCGCCTCATTGCTGACCAGTGTGGTGTCGGTGAAGCTTCGTTGCTAACCAGTTTGGTGTCGGTGAAGTACTTCCGCGAGAGAGGCATCCCCTCATCATTGCTGTCCGATGCCAGTGTGTTGTCGGTGAAGTCTTGTCCGCGATAGAGGCATCCGCCTCGTTGCTGACCATTGTGTTGACGGGAAACTCCTGTCCTTGAGGGAGACATCCGCCTCCTCGTTGCTGCCCAGTGTCACCGGTGTCGTCGGGTGTCAAGAATCCAGTAACCGTAGAGGTTACAGTGTGGACAAGAACAATTTGGATTTAGTTCGTGGACAAATGGGTGGTGATGTTTCATATATGTGAAAGTGTGTGTACTGGTGGTGGCAGTGAAGGCAAATACAAATATTCTTTTTATATGATTGTTGCAATTAAGAGTATTGTCACATAGAGAGCGATATAGATATTTTTTCCTCCAACACCTTGTTTATGTACAATAGTAGGAAGTAGAGATGGAAACTAGAAGTCAGAGTAAAGGTGTAAGCATGGACTAAAATCTAGAGTTATTTAGGAAAACAGGGGGAAAACTTGCAATTAGAGGAGACATATTGGATGATTATGTGAGGGATCAATGGGCAGAGTATCAAGCGGAAGAAAACATAAGGAAACAGAGAGAGTATGACGAGAAAAAAATAAGGGAACAAGGAGAATATGAGGAGTTAATAAGACAGAAAGAGAGGGAACATTAATTAAAATTGTCAGAAAATAAGGCAAGGGTAACGGACCGGGACATGACAGGTAAGTCGAGAGACAATCGGCAAATATTAAAACAATTACAAAAATATGATCGGTCTCTAGAGCTGGACGAATTTGTAGCAACGTTCGAATATGTAGTGACACAGGCAAAAGTGCCAAAAAGTGAATGGAGTATAGAGCTCCAAGTAAGGATCCCGGGGGATTTACTAACATTCCTAATGACAGAAGACGTAAAGACAAAATTACAAGATTATGAGACCGTCAAGCGACTACTGTTACATCATGCAGGATATAATGGGGAGAAATATAGGGAGAATTGGAACAAGTTAGTCCCTGAGAATGACAATTTTAGAGCTTTTCACTCAAAATTAGTTAGAACGTTAGACAATTGGGTGGCAAGTGCAACGACGGAGAGAAATTTTGAGGGATTAGGAGATTTGGTTTGTAGGAATAAATTATTATTAAATATGAAGGGAGAGGCCGTCAAATGCATATTAATAAATAATGCCCCCATCTGCGAAGTGGTACTGACGCAAATCGACCACATTAAATCGTCAGAAGAAAAGCATTTAACCAGAAAATATAATACACTGATACTGGTAGGGGGTGTGTCAGAGCATAGGGGAGAATATAGAGCAAATGCTAGAAGTCGTTAAAAAGGGCCGAGTATTGGGGCCGTGTTTCAAATGTGGTAAAAGGGGCCACTTAATGGCCAATTGTCACACGTAAATGAGAATCACTATCTAGATTTAATGCAGAAAAAGGGATATAGAAGTAATACTCAAAGGTACAGCCAGGAATGGTGACTAAGCCGAGAAGAGGGGCAGGCTCCCGAAACACAATGGGTTGGGAATATGGAAGACCTCTTTAACAAATCGACGGGTAAATTAAAGGTTGAAAAATGCCTGTTGCTAGGGAAAGAAGTCTCTTTACTTAGGGACACGGGGTGTACAATTGTAGGGTGTAGGAAGAGCTTAGTGCCTAGACAGAAATATACCGACCAAACATTTACAGTGAAAATGATTGATGGTACAATAAAAACTTTCAAAACTGCCATAGTAGACATAAAAACACCTTATCTCAGCGGGAAATTTCTGGCAGCGCTTTTTGATAATCCCGTGACAGACATGATTTTAGGAAACGTGAGAGCAGAAGATGACATAGTTTGCCATCACGGTAATGTTGTTACCAGGGCCCAAATGAAACGGGATAAAGGGGGGATAACAAAAATGAAGACTCCGATTACAACAATACCAAAAATATTAGAACACTTTAATTTAGTTGAGGAGCAGGCCAAAGATATAGGGCTATCTAAACTATGGAAAAAAGCTAACAGTCAGACGGTTGAAAGCACTAAGCAAGGGATAGTAACGTTTGAAGTAAATAATAACATACTTTACATACAATTTACGTATACTATAGATAACCGAGTAGAAAAAAAGTAGTGATTCCAAAATAATACCACTGATTAGTCTTAGAAACAGCGCATACAACAGCATTGGCTGGACACATGTCGGTCAGAAGAACTAAATATAGAGTTTTTTCACAGTATTTCTGGCCACAGATAGCAGATATATTAAAGAATTCATTAAGTCATGTCCTAATTGTCAAAAAGCACGTACACCAGGGAGCATAAAACCCATAGAATTAGGTCAAATGAAAGTGATTGGAACACCCTTTCAGAAAGTGGCAGTTGACATTATAGGGCCATTACAACTAAGTGACAATAGGAATAGATATGTTCTTACATTGGTAGATATTGCTACGCGTTGCCCTTAGGCTATTCCATTAAAAATTATACCAACACAAGACGTTTATGAGGCTCTATTAACAATATTTTCTAGAATGGGATTCCCGGATAAGATCTTATCAGATAATGGGCCCCAATTCTCCTCCGATATGTACAAACAAGTGTGTGAACTGTTAAATATAAAATCCAGTAACTCTTCTATTTACCACCCGCAATCGAATGGGATGGTAGAAAGACTAAATGGCACCCGGAAAAGCATGTTAAGAAAAGTGGCATGTGAGGAACCCAACAATTGGGATAGATTGTTACCGGCTATTCTGTTTGCTTATCGAGAAGTGCCAAACGAGACAACGACAATATGAACTCCTGTTCGGTAGAAAGGGTAGAGGACCCACATAAATTCTAAGAAACATACTCACGAATGATAATAAGACAGAGAATAATAAAACCATTTATGATTTTACAATTGACCTTGAAAACAGAATAAAGTCAGGCATAATTAAAACACAAACAATCGCAAAAGAAAGGACGAATAAGTATAAGAAATATTATGACCAAAAGACTATAGTTAAAGATAACCAAATTGGTAACAAAGTACTTGTGTTGAAACCCAAAAAAAAGGAAATAAACTCGCTCTGTATTCAGAAGGTCCATTCACGGTCACATAAATTATCGAAATTTAAAGTAGAAATTGAGAAGGGACGTTAGCGTAAAGTTTATCACCTTAATAGAATTTCAAAGTTTGTAGAAACTAACCGTGATAACACAGAGTCGGAAGTAACGTTAGCAAACAAAAGTAAACATAAAATGAATGGTGCGAGTGCCACAGTGATAACCGAAGAAGAAACAAAACCTATAAATAGTAAGGACGTTGAGAACATTCTGGTGATCAATATCAAAGATAATTCAGGCATCAGCATTAGTAACGAAGTTACCGAAATGCAAATTGAGGGGTAGGACTGCAATCAGGCTTATACAAAATTCAATGGAAAAGACGTAAACAAGGTATGGGTTAGCCTGACCGGACGTAACAAAACAGCGAACGTTTCGGCAAAGAGCCTTTATCAACGAACATACAAGACACAAACAAAACGAAAATAAAAATAAAAAATGAGAAATGAAGGAACTTAGCTGCAGTGGAATCCGAAGTATCCAAAGAAAAAGTGAAACAGAGAGATGACAGAGCGATTATATATAGGAAAGCAGAGAGGGGGCGGGGCAACCGCCTAGGTGGATAAAGAAAAGACCATATTCATCCCATGTGGTGCAATTGTGCCGTGACTCTCTATTAATCTGTTTTCAATCTAGACTCTCGTGGGTGTGTTTGTGCACGAGACAATAGCAGTGACTGCCAGGTCCTTGACACCCATATGGTCGCGTCCATTGAAGTGACGGGAGACGGGACACTGTTTATCTTGTGTAATCGCCCTAATATGTTCAGACATTCGGCACGACAAAGATCGTCCCGTCTCTCCTATGTATTTCAAAGGACAGCGCTTACACACAATGGTGTAGACAACGTTGCGGCTAGCGCAGGTGAAACCATCCTTAATCATAAATAGCCCCTTAGGGAAGTTTATCTGTTCGGCTTGCACAACAAAAGGACATGTCTTACACCGAGGTCGGCCGCATGGTATGGTACCCAGATGCTTGGGTGATGTTGTGAGGCGGGTGCGAACCAGAAGATCACGTAGGTTTCTGTCCCTCCTAAATACAATTAGGGGTGGGGTGGAGAAAATGTNAACTACGGATCCCATCTTAAAATATAACGCCACTGTCAAGAAAACCATTCATGAGTTGATCACTGAATGCGCCCTCCCCAAATCAGCATCTAGGATGCACATCTTTGACAGTGACTTGGGAAAGCCTTCTTTCTATCTGCTTCCCAAAATTCACAAGGATGGCAACCCTGGTAGACCCATTGTCTCAGCTTGTTCGTGTCCAACTGAACACATTTCTGAATTCCTTGATGGTATCTTCCAACCCTTAGTGGCATCACTCCCTACATACATTAAAGATACCAATCATGCCTTAATGACATTTGAGTCACTCACGATCAATCCAGACACAAAACATTATCTATTCCTCCTTGATGTATCTTCCCTTTATACATCTATTCCCCACAATGATGGCCTTCTAGCTGTGCAATACTTTTTGGACAGGCAACCCCACCCCAGTATACCCACACACGCCTTATTACGGCTGGCTGAATTAGTTCTAACCCTCAACTCGTTTGAGTTCAATGGCCAGTTCTTTGACCAAATCAGTGGGGTCGCTATGGGGACAAAAATGGGACCAAGCTATGCTTGTTTGTTTATGGGCCACTTTGAACACAGAGTGGAACAGGAATACACTGGTCGCCTCCCTGAATTCTACAAGAGGTACATAGATGACGGTATCGGGGTGACTAATATGGAGAGAAGTGAACTGGACACTTTTATTAACTTTGTTGACTCCTTCCACCCATCCATTAGGTTCACCTACCAAATTTCTGAACTCTCTGTCAATTTTCTTGATATCACTGTAACTCTCCAGAAAAACTGCCTCCTCACTTCAGCCTACTTCAAACCCACAGACAGCCACTGTTATCTTCTCTACCCTTCCTCTCATCCCAAAACTTGTAAGGACTCCATTCCCTTCTCTCAACTTCTTCGACTCCGTAGACTGTGTCAATCTCAGGAGGACTTTTGGGAAAAGGCTTTGGAAATGGTGGAGTTTTTTAGACAAAGGTCATATCCTGAAGCCACGCTTCAACATGCGCTTCAGCGGGTCAAAAACTTCACTCGTGCCGACGCATTTTTACCACGCACCCGTGATACCAACCAAAGGAGCAAGCTTGTTCTTACTTATCATCCACACAACATCAAAGCCAAAGAAATATTCATGAAGAACCGTACTATCCTCCTTGCGGACCCTGAGACAAACCACATTTTCTCCACCCCACCCCTAATTGTATTTAGGAGGGACAGAAACCTACGTGATCTTCTGGTTCGCACCCGCCTCACAACATCACCCAAGCATCTGGGTACCATACCATGCGGCCGACCTCGGTGTAAGACATGTCCTTTTGTTGTGCAAGCCGAACAGATAAACTTCCCTAAGGGGCTATTTATGATTAAGGATGGTTTCACCTGCGCTAGCCGCAACGTTGTCTACACCATTGTGTGTAAGCGCTGTCCTTTGAAATACATAGGAGAGACGGGACGATCTTTGTCGTGCCGAATGTCTGAACATATTAGGGCGATTACACAAGACAAACAGTGTCCCGTCTCCCCTCACTTCAATGGACGCGACCATATGGGTGTCAAGGACCTGGCAGTCACTGCTATTGTCTCGTGCACAAACACACCCACGAGAGTCCAGATTGAAAACAGATTAATAGAGAGTCACGGCACAATTGCACCACATGGGATGAATATGGTCTTTTCTTTATCCACCCAGGCGGTTGCCCCGCCCCCTCTCTGCTTTCCTATATATAATCGCTCTGTCATCTCTCTGTTTCACTTTTTCTTTGGATACTTCGGATTCCACTGCAGCTAAGTTCCTTCATTTCTCATTTTTTATTTTTATTTTCGTTTTGTTTGTGTCTTGTATGTTCGTTGATAAAGGCTCTTTGCCGAAACGTTCGCTGTTTTGTTACGTCCGGTCAGGCTAACCCATACCTTGTTTACGTCTTTTCCATTGAATTTTTTACCGAAATGTAGAGAAAACAAATTGATGAGTTGATGCAAGAATATAAAGAAATTATTTCAGATATTCCCGGGAAAGCATCGGCGGCTACGCATAAAATAGAGTTATTAAATCCTAAACCTATTACCTTAAGGCCCTATCCAATACCTGTCCATATGGTACAAAACCGAAAAGAGGAAATAGAGATGATGTTGGGACTTGGAATAATAGAAGAATCACGATAACCGTATTGCTCCCCTTTAGTATAATTAAAAAGAAAGACGGGTCGATTCAGACTTGCGTAGATTATCGGAAAGTGAACACAATAACAAAACAAGTAGCAGAGGTTATACCAAACTAAGATAAACTCCTGGAGCACATGAATAAAGCCAAATATTTTACGAAATTAGACTTGACAAAGCGGTATTGGCAAATACCCCTTGAAGAGAAAAGCAAAGAATACACAGCTTTTCAAGGCCTGGATGGGTTGTAGCATTTCAATTTTATGCCTTTTGGGGTGGCGACCGCTCCAGCAACGTTTAATAGAATAGTCAGTAAGTTATTCCAAGGAATAAAACAGGTAGCTACTTATTTTGACGATATCTGTATATACACAGATGACTGGGAAAAACACATAACAATTATTAGAGAGGTTTTAGAAATCCTAAGAAAGACTGGGTTCACAATTTAACCATCTAAGATGGAGATAGGGAAAGAGTCTATCGAATTTCTGGGACATAGATTGGGAAGGGTCTCTTAAAACTAGACCTTATCAATATAAATAAAGTATTGAAAATAGAACGTCCCAAAAATAAGAGACAAGTAAGAGGATTAGTTGGCCTTGTCTCATGCTATAAAAATGTATACCTAATTTTTCAATGTTAACAGCACAATTGACAGACCTAACAAAGAAAGGTAGAACGAATAATATATGTTGGACTGACGAATGCCAACAAGCATTGGATAGAATCCAAAACCATTTAACAAATAACCCTATTTTGATGCTCCCCAAAATTGAAGATAAGTTCATAGTTCGCACGGATGCGTCGATGACGGGATTAGGGGCGTGTTTAATGCAGAAGAGAGACAACATACTCCATCCAGTTAAATATATCAGTCGTAAGCTAATGGAAAGGGAGACGAGATATTCAACAATTGAGAGGGAATGCTTGGCCATAGTATGGGGAATTCAGAAATTATCATACTATTTAATGGGTGCACAATTCGCGCTCCAGTGTGATCACCAAGCGTTAAAATACCTAAATACGACTAAATTTGAAAATTCACGGGTTGCCAGATGGGCGCTGATTTTCCAAGAGTACAATTTTGACATTGACTACATTAAAGGTGAAGATAATATTATTGCAGACTTTTTATCTCAGCAATGATTAAAGTAGGCCGTGAGTTGGGATCAGTGAATAGGCAAAATTCGGTCGAGTTACGGCGACCAGCAGATAAAGGTAGACACAGGACATGGTTATGACCTCCAAAATCAGTGCAGGTCAAACACAGGTTTCATAGCGACTTGGACAGGGAGACTGAATCAAAAGATCTTGACTGAGAAAAAGGACAGGGTTACGTTTCAGTCGGGTTACGAAGAGCGAAAGAGATAGAACGGTCGTGTGGGTCCTTGAGAGCTTAGGATATATTAATGATAATTTTGATAGTTCGATGAAATTATGAGGTTGTTGAAATATTGTGGATGAAGACTGTTTGCTGACCATTATGAATATATGATGATGGTTACGTATGATGAAGATAACTGTGTGTATGGATAGATAAGTTGTTATCTCCATAGGCAGTATGTATTAATAGATGCACATGATTGTGACATAAGTGATTGTAATGGGTTAAATACAATCATGCTGAATGTTACAGTTGGATAAGTGGTTCTCCCTGTAAGATTACCTCATGCTGGAGTCAATCCTGGAATAAATATCGTAAGAATTTATACGAGGAACCAGTAGAGTCAGTTAAAGCAACCTGTGTAACCTATTAATATAGTACTCTTGAATATTCATGTTGTAGATATGTTATGACGATTTTGATTATTTACACAATGAAGATGTGTGTTATTCCAATAATGATGAGGATCATGTACTAGTGGTTTAGTCAGACCTATATGGCAGGGGAGATAAGCTGTTTTGGGATATAATTTACTACGTCCTGTGCAACAGGAGTGATGGGCCGCTTTTGTTATAAAATTAACCAAGCTCCTGTGTGGAATGAGCGGTGGGCTGTGTTTATATCCAAATAGGACGGTGGCTATAGTGGGATAAGAGGTCTCAATAGCACAGGTCCCGGTAAAGAAATTATTAATAGAGCAGTGATTGCTCCTTAAAAGGTCCCATGAGGTGGACAAGTGCTAGCATTTTTTATTTTTTTTGCCTGATTGGTAATTTTGTAATTTTTTAAAAAATGTTGTTCTTGGGTTGCTATTTTTTTCCCTGAGATCTTGTATATATATAATTTTTTTTCACCTGAGATCTTGTATATATATATATATATATATATGTATATTGTAGGTGTATATTGGTATAAAAATTGAGTATTGCTTGTGTCTAACAATGTAAGACCTCGCATTGTAAATTTTGTTTGTTATTGCTGCTAAAATGAATTATTTTTAGACTATGTAACTATTTAATTCGGGTAGAGGACTGCTTCCTTTCTCTAAAGCGGCAGTAGTATTTTTTCCATGATGAAATAGATTAAGGTATTATGAATATGATGTTTGTATATTATGTTGTTTCATGTATTAAGGCCAATTTTTCCTTGATTTATTAGAGTAATGTGTTATGAATGTGTAGTAATTCCATAACCTGACTTGTTTTGATTGTAAAATTCTACTCGTAAGTATAATCTAACGGAAGAGGGGGGATATGTCAAAATATGAGAATTACTGACTGAATTTGTGGTAAAATTGTTGTGAAAATGTTGTGAGCTGTGTTCAGTTTAACTGAACACTTGAGTGTCACGCCATGACTTTGCATAGTTCGTTCAGTGCTATATATAGTGTGAGACGGGGCAGTGCGAGTGGTGGAATAGAGGTCAGTACCGCGGGTACGAGACTAGTGTGTGCTAGACTACAGGACGGTGCAGTGCTTGTCATACATTTTATCGATGTGGCTCGAATGTTGTGGTACTCACGAGAACTAGAGACTTGTGTGGAACAAGCCTGTATTTGGAAATACTGGATGGCTGGATTGATTGTATTGTTTTACTGCAGCTGTTGTATTACTGAAGGAGTATCTATACGTGAATTGTTTCCACAATAAAGAATCCAGTTATTATTGACAAGAGTTGGGACTTCTGTCTTAATTACACCCAGAACCCAGAACGAAACACCCGCCCAAAATATGGGGAATGGTGTTTGTAAAATCTGGTACAAGCCGCGGGGAATTTGCGTCAGATACGGTCAACTTTAATAGTTCCTGACTATTATTTTTACATTGTTACCCTTAAATTGCCTAAATAAGTTCTCTTTTTTCCAGCATAATTTGTAAATTTCTAATTGAAAGTTTGTTTGTTGAAACATTCTCATTCATTATAGTTTTTAGCTGTTATATTATTTCTCTCCAAATTTCTTTTAGGGGCTACTTTCTTTTATATGTTTATGTTGTTTATTGTGTTTATAAAGTGTCAATAAATAACTTTATTTTGTGTGGTTATCTATTGCATAATTTCTCCAATTTATATTTGAAAAGATTTAAGTCCTCCATAGTCCGAAGTGCAGCATTTTTATGATTTTCTTTTATAAATGTTAATTTACTTCGATCATTTTTCATGTTTGTTTTCATTTGACTATATATATTAACTATTGTACAAAAAATCATAGTCCATATAAAAATTTTGTTGTGTGTTAATTTACTTAGTTTTAATATTTAGTTTAATTGCTATCCAGGATTGTTCTACTCCCAACCCCAAACCCAGAGATTTTTCCCACCCTTTTTCAGACTTGTAAACCAGTAAATGATCTGCATGTTCTGGCTCAGTGGCATGATTCGATCAGCTGAACATATCTCCATTGTATGTGACTCCCAGACCGATACACTGTTCAATGTTTTCTTTATCCCAGTATTTGTACTTCTGACTCTGCGTGTTGTTAACATTGAGGAGTCAATGAACGAGACGATTCTGCACTATTGGCGAGGTGTCAACTAGGACTTCTGTATTGCGTTTTCCAGTGTCATAAGCACAAAATCGCTCAAGCAGATCGGTAAAGTAAAACACAAATCCATTTTCTAACCAAAATGCAGCGGCTCTAATTAAATTGTTCCTGTACCCTAACTGGCAACTTTCTTAAACCATCGAAATTAAATTTTATCCAGGTTACATATGCTCTAGAATATGTGTTTGAACAGCTTGATTATTGACCTTTCTGGAAACAATATTTTGGGGAAGATTTCCATTTTTTTCTATTCTTAGTCTGGGCAGTGAACTATAGCACTACATTTTGCTTCTGGGCCTTGTTTATCACGCCATAAGCAAAGTAATTCTTTTCGATTGAGTATTTACCTCTTTAAACTATCACAAGGTTGCCTTGCTGGCAGATACGGTGGTAAATTATATTTAAATTAGTCTCCACATTCGAAATGTATCGATATTGAGGCAGACAGTTTCTTGAAATCCAGCTGCCTTATATTTTGTTTGCTTTTTGTATTAAGGCGGTAGTCAAACTTCACACGCCTGTTAAATATCAAAGCTGACTGTACTAAAACATTTTAATTGTTCGTAATAAGATATAATAATAACTTAAGTTCTGATCATTGTATATTGAAACATAAATTCAACAGATGATCAGTTGTTACCGTAAAGTAAATGACAATTTCAAAGTCGTAAATAAAACAATTTTTTATTAAGATTGGTAGGAAGTAGTTCTTTTATTTTAATATGAATGACATGAGTTTGGAAAGTTATCAATAATATCTTATATAAAACAAGACTTGTCACTAGGTAATCAAGGAATATTAATTATTGTTAATATATGTTTCATGTTTTATAGCTAAGTAGGATCGGCCATATGAAGTTTACTTTTAAATTGTAGTTTAATTAGGTTGCACGCCTTATATAAATGGGATAGAATATAGTCTACAGTTTATTGAAAAAAAGCGCATTAAAAACAAAATCGGTAACTTCATTTTGTGTCTTGTTCGAAATTCTAAAACAAAACACGGGCACGTTTTGGAGCGGGACAAGAAAATGTCACATGTAAATATTTAATACATTGTTCTACACATGGAATATCCTATTGACTCATTGCATTCAATTGTTTAAATAGTTATGATATACATTAAAGTCCTTGATTATACATGAAAATGATTGGTGTTTTATGATTATTGACTGTATGTTGTGCAATTTTCATTTCATGTCTATTGGTATAACTTTTTTATACGGTTTATTATTAAAAACAAAACAACCATAATTGTTTAAGAAAAATGTGTTAATTGTTATGATTTCAATAATTTTCATTTACACGTCGATAAGCTAAAGAATTAAATAACAATTAAGCTCAATCCCCACTGGTTGAGGAAATAAGCTGCTTAAAGTTTATTTGGTACGGTGATTTTCGTTATTAATGAATACTCGAGGTAAACGGTAAATGGTGTATGCAGTATGCCGCCCCTTGTTTATTCTATTATTCCCTATGGACTTCTTGACTTTAGCCGTAAAGCACGTTACTGGCATTTTTTCTCCCTTTCTCTCTCTTTCTCTCTCTCTCTCTCTGTCTTAGGGACTAATTAAGTTTCAAGATATATAGATACCTCAAAACAGCGTCAAAGATTGTTGTTTTTCTATTAAAATGTCATGCAGAAAAAGCATTTAGTCAGGTCCTACAAGCTTATTCTGGCAATAAAAGTACCACAACACATCATCATATTTCAATTATATGATCTCCGTCCTACTATTATGTTCAGGCTTCAAGGTCTTTGACCAGGAAGGAGAATGGTAATTGATGTTAAACGGGGTTCACCAGAATGTACATACCTCGTTTACCCATGCCCTGGGGCTTACGTGTCTGCATAATATGTTACGCAGTCTTAAACGTCTTTATTTGTTAGGAGACTTCAAACCTAAAAAGTTTACCGCGCCCCAGTCTAACCATTAAGGTTATCTAAATGGAGTACAATCAGTATGGTAAGGTAGGATTATGTATTTATACACTAACATAAGGAATAGATCAATATTTGGCAATCCCTTGCGGAATGTTAATGAATAGAAAACCTCTACAGATTTAGCAGAAATATTCGATTTTGGAGCATTGCTGTGTTAAAAAAATTTGGAAATTACATTTTCGGACTTGAATTATTTTTCCCATTTTATCCTGTGTTTCTATTCTTGTCACTTTTGAGGAAAAAAACTTGTGTCTATTCATTTTATGTTCTACTTTTATCTGTTTGACAAATAATGATAACGTTGGAATAAGTAACAACTTACTTAGAAAGATGCTATCTCAACTAACGTAGTAGGTTCTTTGCAAAGAAATGTAAATATTGTCATAAACTCTAAAACATTATTTTCAAGGGTTAGCTCTAAGCTTTCTAAAAGTGCACATTTCATCCTTCTAAAAATAACGTTAAGCCCCTTATATTTAGATAAAGTATATATTTTAATTTTATCATAACGTATTATCCATTTTGTAAATAACTTTTTATTTATTATAAAGATAATTGCACCAAGTGTTCAGAAGACAATCCCATTACAATTTACAACTTATAGAGTGAAATATGATTGAGAATCGTAATCAAAACCCCATGAAAGCAACGAAGAAAATACGATTAGTGCCAATTTTTTAGACGATAAGGAGGTGATTACGTTTTGGAACTTCTACCAGTTGACAGCAAAAAAACTGACAATGTTGATGTTTTTAAATAATCAAATACAATGCTTAACTCATTTTAAGGTTTTAATGACCACAAAAAAATATTTACGACATTAACAGCTTATGGGGTCGAATGTTGAAGAAAAAAATTATAATGTTTACATCCACTCAATATATATAATATAATGAATAAAACATAAAACTTGATTTCTCACCTATTTTAAATTGTGTGTGACTGATCTATGGCTTAATTGCTGGATGAAGTAGTTGGCACTGTGTGACATTGCTTCCTCTATACATACTTTACAAAACAGCTGATATGTGATGGTGCAACTTAATTAACATAGCAATATGTCTTGTGAAACCAGCTCATACAGAACGTATTTACATTTTACGTTGTTATAATTTTTAAACAAAACTTTGCCCTATTTTATTATGAATGAGATGCAGTCGAACGGGGAAAACTCTTCCAAAGAATTTTTGTTTAAAGTTTGTGGGCACAGGGCACAAAAGGAATTGACATTAGGAGCTCAATCTTCTATAGCATGTATGACATGAGCCATATTTTTTTTTATGTAGCAAGTTTAATCAATGCCCACACATTAGCACAGTTACTTTTTCTATAGGTCATATAAGAAAATAAAACTTCATTTCGAACTCCCTCTATCCACTTTGAGTGTTTTTTACGAAAACCAAAATATTTACCAGAACCCTATGGCGAAGTGTAGTCAACAGCTAAAACAAATTCACGTCGAACGAGTGACGGGTACCGTTTCCTAATTTTTGAAATACTATTTTACAGCTAATAAAAAGCAAGATTAACTGCCCCACTGGCCTTAACTGTGCAAGATGTCAATTTAAAACCATGATGGTTACAACCTGGATAATGATGATTATTGTTTTATTTTTTTTTTATTTTTTAAGATCATGCACAAAGGAATAGAACATTAAGTCTTACAAGTTTAATTTTTAAAATAAAAAATGATTTTTAATACCCCGGCTCCAAAGGAATTCACATAAGGAGTTCAATGCGGAATACTATTGTATTTTTGGCTATGATGTTCTTATGCTCAATCTCTGGTCAATATCCATCAATAAACACAGTAACCAATTTTTAAGACCAAACTGCTATTTAACTCATATTTAGGACACAAATACATTTTGGGCCCCCAAGCCTCTAATAATGTTCTTGTTGTTGTTGTTGTTTTTCGTTCAACCTGTTCATAAACCTGTACTAAAGTGTATGCAAAAACTTTTTAAAAGTTATTTTGCGAGCGGATAAATAAAATAATATTACATAGACTAATATCTATAAAAATAATAATAACAATAATAATAAAGAAATTAAGGGTCCCCGGGAAAACGGAACAGGAATTAAATGCCCAGTAGATTTATATATGGATTTTGATGATTTAAATGTGCATTTTTTGTCATCAAAGATTATAATATAAAAATGAAATGAATATTAAAAATTAATTTTAAAAATCTTTTGGAAATTAACACTATGAGTTTGATGCATTATAACAGTTGTATAGCTCATTAAGTTTTTAATTATTAGGTTTGGTAAAGATCAATCCGCTAACTCAGTAAAAAATATTAAAAATAAGTATATATTACTTAAACAAATTTGACATTATGGGCACCTATTTGTAACACTCTTTATGTCAAACAAATATATGAATGTATATTATGTATTCAACAACATCCATACATTTTCAGACGATCTCATAATAAAATACTATTTATATTACTTATAAAGACATTTTTTTTTAAAAAAACGACTTTAAGCGCCTCTGGCCTCAATGGGATATAAAGTAACATGGACTTTTGAATAAAAACTTATCAGGAAAAAAAGGGACTGGGCGACCCCGGTTTGAAATAATGGACATTATGAGATCAATGCACATTATATTTTAATGTGGGCTATGAAGCTTTATACACCAAGCTTAGTCAAGATGCATAAGTTTCCCCTTTTTTAACGAGTGCTCTATATATAATAAGCTTTGTTGGAAGGCTAATGATTTTTTCTTCTCACTTTTTTTAGAAATGTTATTTTTGCCGTCATTGCCGAAACAATTCTAGGCTGAATTTCTACTTTACAGTTACCATTCTCTAGATTAAATTGCTCCTACGTATTTGGAGTTATGTAGAACTTCAACATTTTGAGGTTTCCTTGTGATTTTTGCCATATGTAGGTTTAATTATTATAAAAAAAGACTTCCTCATCAACATTTTTTTAAAGAAAACATCGTATTTCACCAGTTTGAAATCATTTTGCATAAAATATGAAATTATACAAAATTATTATTTCCTACTTTTTATTTTTGTGTTTCAAACATTCAATAAAATACAACTAAAAGACTAAAAAATGCCAGGTTGTTTTTTTTTTTACATTCAATAAGATACTCCATGCAATGTTATCAAGCAATAACTTAAAAAAAAAAAAAAAAAAAAAAAAAAAAAATTACACAAACAATTTGTGTAAGGAAACAATAGATTAAAGCTTTATTATCAACTAATACAAATAATTTGTCTTTAAATTAATTAGGAATGTATTCCCCTTTCAATAATTGTTCATATATTTTAAGAATATAACAAATATTTGTTTTAAAAATAGCTACTGGATCTTGATCAAACACAGTGTATAAAATATGGTGACTCATTAAAATTGAAAAATTGAGCTCACGATTTACATTTAGTTATGATGGTTGCGAAATATTAGTTTTACGTAAATGTTCAAGATTTCTTTACTCATTTCCTTTTTATATAATTTCCACTAACATTGATTAATATATTAATCATGATCCAGACTAAAATGAAGAGATATTTCAAACTTCTTTTCTTCATCCAAATATGCCACGTGGTTCTCAATATTGATTTCGTTTTCTCGTATAAGCCATATACTTATTTTTTTAAAATTCAATTAAACAATCCCGCAACAATTTATGTGCAGACAAATTTTTAAATTTCTCATTTAAAGGTATGGAGGTCTCAATTTTTTTTCCTTATACGAGCTTAATGAATCGCACAGTGCAAATTGGCTTCTGTGCTGATAAATGTATCTTTACCAATCTAGATACATTACATTTATTGCTCTATAATAAAATAGTGTAGAGCTTTGAATTCAATTCCTTTAGGGATGGGGCCAGAATCTTTATTGAAAATTGTCAATGCTTTATTCCATATTCAATTCTGGAAAAGTATTGACGCATATCTCAATCATTATCTACATTAAAATTTAGGGTTTCGAAATTTCGTCTAGAACAGATTTGACCCGGGAACCATACTGTACTCCTTTTCTTATGTTAAATATATCATTTTTTTAAAATTAATTGCAATGAAACTTGACAAATAAGTGGTTACACACCCACGAGGCTTATGGTCTATAAAAAATGAAAGAAAATGCTAATCATTGGGGATCGAGGTCCCAATTTTTTTTATTTTTATCCTTATGAGTAGGCCTGTCAACGGGTAACCGGCTCGTGCGATTACCGTGGTAGTAAAATTGCGTCAGGATACCCGCGAAATCGTTACTGCCATGTATATACCAAATATGTCAAACACATTTCGGCTTGCGAATATTATATGAAATTTAAACGTTTAATTTGAAATATATGCTGTGAATTACGTTCAACATGAAAACGTTTTAAAAGAAATGACAGTCAATCAGGAATAAAATACGTTCCCAACAATATTCAATGCATTTTGATAACCTCTACTTCTTGGAACATAGATCTAAATAGAACAATCTTTTAAACAAAAATATTTTTTTTTTGAATCGTTCCAGTAAGACAAACAGAACACAACACCAATACGTAGGAGGGGCATGAGAAAAACGTATTGCTCACATTTACTCTTTAGATTTTGACCGCGGCTAAATTTTTATTATTTTTTAAAAATATTTTTATTTGTTCTATTTGTGTACTATTTATTAATTGAGGAAGGCTCTTTGCCGAAACATGTGTTGTTTTGTTACGTTCTGTCAGATTCACTCATACCTCGTTTACATATTATTCATATACTAACCTATAAGCCTGATTGAGGGTCTCACCAACCCTTTTTTTAAGCAGACGCAGTAGATAGTGGAAGAAGAAGGGTCTTCCATTGCCACGGAACAATATTTTTACCCCTTCTTTGGTTTCCAACATCATAGATTGCATTCTTATACATGTCTTCTTCATAAATCGATGTCTCTTGTATTACTTCATCTCTATCTTCCTGATCTTGTGTTTTTTGTACGCTTTGTTTTATTTCCTCTAATTGGATATCTTGTTTTACATGGTCATTTAGAGGCGACGTTGTGAGGCCGACTTTAGCTCTTCGGCCAAAGAGAAGTGCATATGGTGATCTGTTTGTCTCAGAATGAAAAGCTTTGTTCTTCTTGAGTTAGACGAACCTTAACCCATCACTCCAGTAGCCAGTGTTTTCTTCGTGCATCGAAGCACACAGCATATTTTCATTGTCCTGGTTAGCTATTTCGACGCTAGTACCGGCTAAATGTTGTCTTACAATAACATTTAACACTCACAGGATACGATCGCCATCATCAACCATCGACTAAAGCGTCACTGCCAACATCAGTGGTGGGGAAATTGTCGGATGTATGCCAGCTACTCGAAGATAATTCGGCATTCTGTAGAAAATCTGGTCAATATGATATAGCCATCATTCCATACTTTGACTAAATCTTTCAAGCAATATATATATATATATATATATATANTGTTTTTTTCCTAGGCATTATATAGAATGCTTGAATTTCATACAATGACTGTAACATATACACGTCAAAACGTATTGTTGAGACGAACATATAAATATTAAACTATTGAAATTAAATATACATTTGAAATTAAATAGTATATTCTTCTAAAGTGGATCTTCTTGCTATATACAGAGATTCTTACATTTTTTCAAATCTTACAAACAATAGAAAAATATCTTACTAGAAGCACAAGCGAAGTTTGCGATTATAAAGTTTCCATCGTTACTGTAAAAATATGTTTATAAAAGTTTCGGCACACACCTACTTTAGTAAAAAAAACAATAGACACAAGTGTACATTGTATATTACCAAATACACCACGAAATAATAACTCAGTAGAAATAAAAAAGCAACAAGGGTAAACAAACAGAAAAACGTGGCTACAAGTACTGACAAAAATACCAGGCTGAAGACGAGAAGGATTTGTAAAAACTTAAGTGTAAAAACAAAAACTGGAAATAGATTTTACAGCTAATTAAAATTGTAAATTTTAGTCAAACCCTGTGAAGCCACATTTCAAAATATTTGTATTAATATTTTTTTTTTATAAATCTTATCGGGGATGCTACTCGCCTACATAATGCCAGTAAATGAAATATTTAAAAAAAAACAAAAACATATGTTATGATGAACACTGTTTAGAGACAGGTTCCCAATTCCAAGTTGGTAAATTTAATTATCTCAGATGTTTGCTATCCTTTGACGTTAACGTATTTTGTTATCATAGCAGCACATAAAGCCATTTTTTTTATAAATATAGTTCAGTAAAATTGTTTGCCTCTTATCGGCTTTGAACTTGTGTCAGTGGGGACAAAACTGGGGGGGGGGGGCTGGTGCACAGGTTACTAGTTCCTCTGGAGGGACCTAAATTGCTTGGAGAGTTTCCCTGGAAGACCTAATAAGAGATTTAAGCTTAGAGTTGATGACGCCATTCTAAATGTGGGATGTAACTATATGATATTCCCGACAGTAAAAATAGTCAACAAGCCAATTATATATTTTGAGATAACCTGCATGTTAGTTCAATTTCAATCACGTGCCACATTTGCCCAAGATGCCGCACTTTTGACATTCGTGTTCAATGTCCATTTAGTAACCGAGATCCAATATTAAATTTTGTATTTCATTTTACTTATGTTAATTTTATAAGAAAATGGGAATAAAACACGGCAGAAAATTTTAAAGCATGCACATTTCAGTACCCCTCATTTTTAAAAAATCCTAGTCCTGAGTAATATATATTGCCCAATCCATGTTAAAACTTATGTGTCAAGTACATCGATACAAACTTTTTTTTACTTATGTATACTACTTATTATTTTATTTACATTACATTTTAAAATAAATATGAAAATGTGTCAATCTAAATCCATTACCGAAGCAGTTGTGACAGAAACACATCTATTTTTATTCTAAATATTTGTATGTTTAGGAAAATATTCGATAACAATGTGTGTTTTAATGAAAAAAAAACGTTTCATTCTATCATACGACGTAAGTGTCTAAATACGATTTTTGCCTCCTGGATTGTATTAGCTATCGGTCATTCGGTGCGAGATTGATTCTTCTATTTATATAAGTGTAGACATAACATGACACAAAGACTTGTCAAGATTGTATAAGTTTTTAACAGCGGACCCAGCTGCCAAACTGGTCGAAAAACATTACTATTCAAAAGAGACACAAACATGAAATGTGTCTTTATTGATGTAGTAAAATGTGATCAGACTTTGTAAAATATTAGCGCACATTCTTTTGCTTCGTTTCTGTCTCACATCTTTAGTATTATACCTTCAAACCATGTATTTATTGTAAAAGTTTTTTTTATCTAATTAAATATCAATACAGATGACAACTTAAAAATGAAGATTATAGTTCGTCCCACTTAATTTTCGTTGATATAATGTATTATTACTTTAACGTAAAATTTTGAAATCGGAGTTTTAAAATTTTAACTGTCACCAGGTGCCTAACATATTTTTGTTAAATAAAACAATATAATTGTTTGTTTGTCTGTTAGAATAGACGAGGAGCATTCTCATTAAATTATGCATGCGCATTGGTTGTCTTTAGAGTCCTTTTGAGGCTTATAAGCCTTATTTTTATCCAAAAGGTGCGTCTTAATGTCCAAAAAGGGATTGTTGGTATGACATCAACAGGGTTTTCCATTAAGATCCTTCCTAGCCTGTCGTCTAGACTACAAAGCATATTGTCGGTCTGCATCACAGACTGCTTGGCCGTCTTGAACTTTTTCCTGCATTTATATATTGAAAATTGTCTTCAGACTTTTAATATAAAAGTTATCCAGCCACCTCACAAAGCGTTGGTAGTCGGTCAAAATGCTTAAAGTAGTTCTGTTTACTTGTATTTTAGTTGTGATGCTGATTCCTTTTTAATTCCTGAATTTGTCATAAAGTCTGCCAAATGTTCCACTGGCATTTTAGATACGAAAGTTCAAAATCCAACTCGACATCAATGTAAGCTGTATGACACAGCATGCTGCCTGGGTTGGAAAGTTCAGGAGTAGGTACACGACCGGTGGGGCAGTAACACAACACGACTGGTCAGTGAGAGATAAGAGCGTAGAGAAAGAGGAACGACGGAACACGTGTGTATTTTATGTAATCTTTGGATTATGAAATAAACCTTTTTCCTATCCTTAACAATAAGCGAATTGGATTTTATTGTTTTAATTAAAGTAGCCACCGCTCGGCTACACATAGTATGCAAACAATATTAATATCATAAACTGGGAGAGTTTTTTTGAAACAAAATACTGCAGAAAATTCTCAAAATACATGTGCCGAAGGTTTATTAAAAAAAAATATTTATAAGTTGACTTAAGAATATATTGAACTTTTTAGTAGTAAGTACCAATTAAACCACCCTATGCGGAAGCTACACGTCCCAATTTATATTTGTCTTTGGCTGACACGGCAGTGACGAAACGTAGCCCTGAACATGTGCAGAAAGTGGCTGCCCTTGAGACAATTAAACGGTTCGCGGGAACCCCAATAAAAGTTTTCATGGATGGGTCTGCCAACAGGAGAGAAAGAACTGCAGGATATGTGGCGCTCAACCAATACTCAATAGGAGGGCCATCAAAAGAGGATATTTCAGGACCCTGTGGGACTATGGCATCAAATTACGATGTGGAGCTTGAAGCTATACACAGGGCCCTAGAAAGTGTGCACCAAACACTAAGGGTCGGAACTAGTAGGTTTTGACACGGTCTGGTTCTGTGACTCGAGATCAGCGCTCGATGTCTTGCTGACCAAAAAACGTAGCTCCCACTTAGTCGATGTAAATCTTGGAAGACGTGGGTAAGCTCGAAAGACTTGCAGTGGATCCCAAGCCACGTGAATGTTGAAGGCAACGAAAAAGCAGACTCCTTGGCAAAAGCTGGAGCAGCCCAACCCCAACCAGATGTCCCAGTCACCTATCTCGGGGCAAAGACCTGGTTAATGGACTATTTAAGGGAAAAGTGGTACCAGGCGTGGGAAGATAACATGACGGCTAGGGAATATTCGCTAAGATGCCCAGGCCGAGCAGATCAGACCAATGGTGGGGTCTAAACCGAAGGGACCAGAGTTTAGTGACCAATGCGCACTGAGCATTGCCCTACTAATTCTAATTTTAACAGACTAGACCACAACAGGGACTCTAATTTCCGTCATTGCAGCCAAGCCTCTGAGACGGTCACACACTTGCTGACGTCATGTCCCGCGCTAGATATAGCCGGGGAGTTAAGGGAGGCAAAAGAGTCCCACGTGAAGACAATATTGAATGGCACTGCTCAACAGATGGAGAAGGTTGCCCAAGTAATTGCCAAAGCCTTAAGAGATTAGATCTCAGGTCATAAGAATATGTGTTTAGTTTAGTAGAAAGTCTGTCGAAAAGGGGTGACCCTTAGTGGTTCGACAGCCGAGTAAGGGCGTGTAGCAGAACATGACCTAAAAAAATGACAAATCCTGGCAAAGAATGCAGAAGTCCGATATGTTAGGTGTTAGGTGCAAGTCAAATATGATTACAGTCACTGTACGGATCTTAAGCAAAGCATTTAGATGCAATGCTGATGATGAAAACCAAAGTACCCGTTAAGGTTCGGATTACTCCGATGCGACCGTTTTGTCCCCCTAAATTAACTAGCAACGCCACTGAGCGGTGCCGGTTTAGGGCCAGGAGCACCAGCACGGATTATGAAAAGGTACCGCTCGGAACGCATTGGACGCCAGCTCTGAGGTTACCTTCCAATGGGGGTTATACCCTAGGTAGGTCAATGATGATCCCCCGCACTGCGGCGATCCTAACCATTAAGACTCTTAAGCTTTGCCGGGGTGGCGCCGAAGTGATATCGAGTCGAAGTAGGGAAAATTTCACCCCTCCTTCGGGAGATCAACTCAGGGTGTCTTCTCAGCTTTTACGTCCCTTAGGGGGTGAGAGAGCTGAGGGGGTTTTCCGGGGGGTCCCATGAAGAGCGCAGGCTCGGGACTGCTGACTTTCTTCGACGTGTAGGATTTTTAGGAGTAGTTATATTATTGGAGAAAAAAATGGTGTTTGGTAGAAACTAATATTTATAAAACTTTGAGAGAATACACTGCACATTACAGACATATCAGCCAATAGGGTGACACGTTTAAACCCACAGTGGCATAATTAGTATTTACCGTCATTCCAATCGGTAAACTCATGTTCCCGCTAAAGACTTCTTCTGTATATTTCTTGTTCAAATACATTTACAGTATGGCTCAGTGGCAAACATTTTTTAAAGAACAGCTTCGTGTCTATTCATAATGTCAAAAAGAAATTCATTCATAAATAATGTTTGACGGGTATCAAGTGGGATACCCCTTTTAAATAGCAGCAATTTTTACACCTAGTCAAATATATTGATCTCAGGGGACATAATCTTTCATATTCTTAAACAGGGAAGTCCAGGGGTGCAGACCGCAAAGTATGACACAATCAAAAGGGTGACACAAAAAGGTTAAATTTCTGAAACTTGCCGTTTTTTTACAGAGCCATACTCGATGAAGGTAAATGGGGTAAGTTTTGTAGCAACGAGTGACACCATGAGCTGCGTGTATAGGTAACTCCAACCATAGTTACGCCCCTGATCTTAGTACTTCATTGCGTAAAAATAAATCAGTAGTAGAGGTGATATGTGATAAGAGACACACATTCTTCTGCACATATGAAAAAAGACTAAATTTCTAGTTAGAATTAATTTAATGTGCATATAATAGTATTCAATTGATGCGTATTATATATCATGTCATTTTAAAGGATAAAAATTCTAGTTTTTTAAAGTAGTTACTTCCTTATTCATTTGTTTGTTAGGAAATATTGTAATGACTTTTTCACTAAAGGGTGTTAATATTGAGGTGGTGGGAATAATATATTAAAAGGCACTATTTTATGTCTAAATTATATTTATGGATCAATGTTATTATTGATTTATTATGTTAAGCTAATTTTTTGTGTCACTAGATAAGGTAAAACAATTTGAAAATTCAAACAAAAAAACAACATCATTAAAACATTTTAATCGTTAGCATACATTATAGTAATTACAAACAGAACACTCTCTCAAGTGGTTGTATCAGAAATATGTTATTTTTCTTTATGTGTACTGTAAAAAATCACTTTCTAAATGTAATTTTTAAATGCATTATGCAATGTCATTTTTAAAAAAGTATCCAGCATCAATAGCGTACTGCAGCTAAGTAGAGAATTTTTTTGGACAATCGAATAGACATATTATCAAGAAATCTTTTTGGAGCCTATTTATATATGAAAGCAAATTTGTATTTTTTTTTCCATATAGTATTAAAAATCTTTTCAGTATGAACTCTAGATAACAAAATGAACAAACTCTAATTCAAGTCAAAGATTGTACCTTTCACTTGACTATTAGGAATTTTAGAACAAAACAACATAGTTATACTTTGTTTGTCATAATCATAAATAAGTATTTCTAAATGATGCCCATAATGCAAAATTAAACTAGAGATGGTACTGATTAATTAATTTATTTTTGGATTAATCTGGAAAATGAAATCGATTAAATTTCAATTAAATATGTTTTATATAACGCATATAGATCCCATTAGGCCGCGATTCACTATTTCGCGAAATTGTTTGGGTTACGGTCATTCCATGGCTTCCAAATTTTGTGACGTACCACTGCTAAATCACTCAGATATGCAAGGAATAAAAACCGTTTTTTTAGGCATGCACGTCTAATAAATATTAATAATACGAGGGTAAAGTGTGTAAGTGACAAAAAAATAATAATTAATACATTGAGAGGAATATATATTTTACAATTTTACTTAAACTTTTAAAAAAAAATTATTTATTAAATCTAATTTATTCGATTAAAATTTTTAACGATTAATCGTGTAATTGATCGTTAATTTCGAAAGTTCTAAATTAAAAATTACATCTAAATAATTAATAAAAAAAATTTTGAGTTTCCCTTTGTCTAAGAAAAGTGTTTATTTAAATAGTTTGTGTGATGTGTGTATTAACAGGGAAGTCTTAACTAACGGCTAAAAATGTAATATCTTTTTTTTTCCTCCTTAAAACAGCTACATTTTTTATGTCTTGTATTCAGTTACAAGTAATTTTAGCATCCATGTAATTACATTTTTATATTTGTTTTATTTGTTTTTTCTTACAGCTTTTAGTTTGGGTCGCAATTTTCAGGATCATTGTACTACTGACACTAAAAGTTCATGTTATTCCATCAAATATTGTAAAAGGAAAACACACACACACACACACACACATATATATATATATATATATATATTGTACATACACACTCTTACACACCAAAATATTTTCGAACTAAAAACGTGGGG
>MUZC01000938.1:56177-68718 GCA_002072015.1 Radix auricularia
CGGTAAGTCTATATTGAACTCTATCCAATTTTGCTTGTAAATCATTTACTGTCATTTTCTGTCCCGCGATTTCCTTGTCTTTGTCGAACAATGATGTTTTTAATCTGTCCACAAGGCTAAGTTTGTCTGCTAATTCACAGTTTAACCCATCTATTTCTTTCTTATTTTCGACAGCACAGTTTGTAAGAAACCTTATTTCTTTTTCTTTCTTCTCTAATTCTTCATCTTTCATTGAATACTGTTTTTGTAACCACTCTATTTCTTTCTCATTTTCGGTATCACGGTTTCTTAGGAACATAATTTCTTTTTCCTCCCTCTCGGATACTTCATCTTTCCTTATATAATGATTTCTGTTCTTAGGAACCTTCTCACGAAATTCACTAATTGTTTTACTATTGTACTTTTGACCCCCCTGGATCATGTTTTCCTTTTTATACTTGATGACGTTAACCGGCTCCTTGGGATTTTCGTATCTATAATACTCAAACCGGCCAGATTGCGGGTCCGCCAGCCTATAAACTTCGTCCGTCAGATACGGATCTTCACAATAAATGCTGGCTAATCCGTAAAGTTCTTCACCCTTGCTATCATCACGGTCATAGTCTTCCGTCTCATCCATAGCCCTTCTCTGTCTTTTTGCCTCTAATGCTGCCTGTCTCTTTTCGTATTGTCTCAGTTTTTTTTCATCTTTTTTCTGTCGCTGTCTCTGTCTCTCTTCATTTTGTCTCAGAGATTCTTCAGCGTCTTTTTCCCACTTCAACTTAACTTCTTCAATTTTGTTTACCCACCATCTATCAATCCCTGCCATTATTTTATGTAACTTATATTTGCAAATTTGTATTATAGAAAACAGAAAAAAAAAATTATACCACAATCACTTCTTACAATATAACTACTTACGTAACTTAGAACCATATCCACTGCCAATGTCCATCACAAAAACCCAGAACGAAAGTGTCCAACCCAACGTTGTGATGACTCACGGCGACAGCACACGGTATGTGTACTTAACTGTCCACGTTGTGATGACTCACGGCGACAGCACACGGAATGTGTACTCCACTGTCCAAGTTGTGATGACTCACGGCGACAGCACACGGAATGTGTACTTCACTGTCCACGTTGTGATGCCTCACGGCGACAGCACACGGAATGTTTACTTAACTGTCCACTTGTGATGACTCACGGCGACAGCACTAGGAGTGTGTACTTCCCTGTCCACGTTGTGATGACTCACGGCGACAGCACACGGAATGTGTACTCAACTGTTCACGTTGTGATGACTCACGGCGACAGCACACGGAATGTGTACTTAACTGTTACACGTTGTGATGACTCACGGCGACAGCACACGGAATGTGTACTTAACTGTTACACGTTGCGATGAGTCACGGCGACAGCACACGGAATGTGTACTTAACTGTTCACGTTGTGATGACTCACGGCGACAGCACACGGAATGTGTACTTCACTGACCACGTTGTGATTACTCATGGCGACAGCACACGGAATGTGTACTCAACTGTTACACGTTGTGATGACTCACGGCGACAGCACACGGAATGTGTACTCAACTGTTACACGTTGTGATGACTCACGGCAACAGCACACGGAATGTGTACTCAACTGTTCACGATGTGATGACTCACGGCGACAGCACACGGAATGTGTACTCAACTGTTCACGTTGTGATGACTCACGGCGACAGCACACGGAATGTGTACTTCACTGTCCACGTTGTGATGACTCACGGCGCTCGCTGTCAGGCTCTTGTGCGGCTTTCAAGGACGGGCCCCCATGTCGTGTATCGTTGTCTTGGGTTTAGGTCCCGAGGCTTACACTCCAACACTGTTGTACAATTAATGCAACACAAGTCCTTTTTCTCATCAGCAATCTTTATTTACATTCCAAGACACTTGTCAACTATGTACACTTCTGGTCTTCTCACTAACACATATCTCCGTGTCTCTCAGTTACCATCTAGCCCCGATGTACAGTCCTACAGACTAACACGGCAGCTCTAACAGTTGCGGAAATCTCGTGTTCTGACACCGGTGACTTGTCTACACCCCACTGCTCTCTACAACATAACTCCTTGTCCGTCTCCCCACACATTGAGACACCCGAGTTATATATCCGTCGGCCTGGACCGACCTTGCGTGGCCTGAGCAATGTTCCACGTGAACTCCCCCCCGTGAATTCGTTCACAGATCAAACATGAGTTTGTGACCAGTCAAAAATACAACTTTAAAACGCAGTGGTTCTCATACCCCTGACATATAGCTCAATTAGGAAAAGGTAAACAGTTTGGCCCCCAGGTCCCCCATGTGTGTCAAAACTCAAATAATATTTTCACATTTATGACTTCGGAAACATACTCAACAATTTCAAAAAGTTTCATCACGATCGGAGGAATGGTTTAGTCAGCTATAAAGGACAAACATAAATACATACATACTTACATACAAATTTATATATATATATACTAGCAATTTACCCGCGCTTTGCTGCGGTAAATTAGGATTTCAGTTATTGAAAAATGCGTGTTTTTTTATATAGCTCAATATGAGAAAAAAACCTATATTTAGGCAATTGTTCCCCTAGTGAGAAAGGATTTAATATTTTTTTTCCTCTTACCATCGCGGGAGTGTACTCAACAACTTCCCAAAGTTTCAAGCTTTTACCTACAAGGAAGCTTGGAGAATATGTGTTGATTTAGTTTTATATACCCCATTTTAGGTGAAATAAAAGTTTAGGGCCCCCGGCCACCCAGGAGTGGAACTTGTAAAATGTATATAATTATTTTCCTTATTACCATCGCGGAGTGTTAATAAACATCTAAGGAATGCTTTATACTTTTACCTACACCTGAAATGGGAGAAGCAGTAATTTTCAGTTTTTAATATATCATTTAATGGAAAAACTACATGGGGCATTAGACATGAAGTAAGTGATAATTTAAATATATATTCGCCAATTACCATCGAGTAAGTGAACTCAACAACTTCCTAAAGTTTAAAGTTCTACATACTCGACAAAAAGGCAATTAGTGATTTTCAATTTTTACATATAAAGAGAAATCGTTTTGGGATCCCGCCCCACATTATTTGGAAATTTTAATTACCTTTTCGTCGTGACAGGGTACTCAACAACTTCCCATATTTTCATGCTCCTTTCTACACCGGAAGTTGGATAATTAGTGATGATTAAGTGAGTGCATTACAAACTATATTTGGGCCCCAGGCTCCCAGTAAGGGATATTTTTAAATATGTTTTCACCTTCTACCATCGTGGAAGTGTATTTAACAACTCCCCCCTCCTACATTGCACGCCTTTACCTATTCGAGAAATAAGAGAATTATAGATTTTCAATTTTTATATAGCTAATATAAGAGACAAAACGTTTTTTTGGGCCCCGGCGCCCATGAATGTGCATTTCAAAATTATTTTACACCAACTTTCCTCGTGAGAGGGTACTTAACAATTTTCCAAAGTTTCATTCTCCTACCTACACGAAAATTGGAGAATTACTGATGAGTTGGTTTTTAATATAAAAAAAAACAACTTTATTTGGGTCCAGGGCCCCCCATGAGAGGGTGTCTTAACATTATTTTTTGCCAATTTTCGTCGGGAGCATGTACTGAAAAAAATTCCAAAATGTCATGCTTTCTATCTGTACGGAAATATGATAATTTTGTGATTTTTTATTTTTATAATGCTCTTTAAAAAATCGTTTTTTTGGCCCCGGCCCCATGAGTGTGAAATTTAACTTTTTTCAAATTATCGTCGAGAGCATGTACACAAAAAGTTTCCAAAGTTTCATGCTTGTACTTACACGGGAAATTGGAAAATTTGTTATTTTTAATTTTATACAGACCATATAAGGTGAACAAATGAGCGAAATTTTAAAAATTCTTTTTCTACAGTTTTCGTCTTTGGAGGGTACCCAACAACTTCCCGAATTTCCATGCTCCTACCTACACGGAAAATTGGAGAATTAGTGGTGAGTCGGCCCCGGCCCCCCAAAGAGCGAGTTTTAACATTGTTTTCTGAAAATTTCCGTCGGGAGCGTGTACTCAAAAAATTTCCAAAGTTTTAAAAATCTCATGTAAGGAAAAAAAAACGTTTTATTGGCCCTGGCCCCAATGATTGGGACATTTAACGTTTTTTTTCAAATTATCGTCAAGAGCATGCACTCAATAAATTTTCCAAAGTTTCATGCCTCTACCTACACGGGAAATAGGAGAATTAGTCATGAATCAGTCAGTCAGTCAGTCAGGGCTTTCCCTTTTATTAGTATAGATATAGACAAGTAACATTGATTTAACGTTTTTGGTAAAAATCTAAATAACATCGGGATTTCTCATTTGTATGCAATCTTTCAACCAGCTACGCAAAATGACAAGTGTGTAGACATTATTTTGTTCAAGTGATGAGTGGGTCTATTTTACAATATAATCAGCCGAGCTGAATAATCATTTACATAGAATTGAGGTTACTGGTATGCACAGAACTGTCTTTGCCTCGAATGACAGTATTGGATAACAGTGTTTATTAAGTTTCTAACATTGCAGAGGGTTAATATATTCAGGATCTTGCATCTACTTTTTGTAACGCAGTAATTCATCAGAAGGCTGTCGTTATTTTCTGTCTCTGTGTCAGAATTCATTACTCCCATTAATACATGTTTCATTTGGTTTGAAAAGTAGGCGAAGTGTTAGAACTCTGGTTTGCAAACTTTGTCAACATTTTGAACATTCCCGTTAGTCAATAGTTTCAAATAAAATCTTTCGTGTAATCGTCAGAAAAAAACATTATTTATCGGAGGATATATTCTATTTATTTTTTTTAAACTTGTTGACTTCCAATAATTTGTAAGTAACGGGTCGATTATTCGTTAAAAATAATTTAATCTTTAAACTTTTATTAGCAATTAATCGAGAAATTAATCGTTAATGTTAGCAGCCCTACTAATATTTTTACAATAATAACAATAAAAGTCAAGGAGAAACAATTATTCTAACTTTACAAACACAGAGAAAAATGGGATACTTTATAATAAACAACATTTTAGAAATTATGTGAAATGTTGGTAATTTAACGATATAACAATAATTTTATTATTTGATTATTTTTTAAGGGGTGGATATAAATATCAATTTTAGTCAAAAAAATGTGTACAACCTTTCTTTCGCACATTGATTGTAACCTCATCCAATTGTGCCATGCTCGTTATCTTTGCAAGAACTCCACCAAACAGTTTACAGTTACGCTGGTTTATAATAATATAAAATATGTATAAAAACAATTTAAAAAAAATTAATTTGGATATAATATGATATTATTTTCATTTTATAACATTATTATATTGTAATAAGCTAGTATTTATTAGTTTGTATAATACATGATCTTCATTTTAAAATTTGCAGTAAAGAAATCAGTAATTAAACCACATAAAATTATATACAAAAAAAATCGATACCGATTAAAAATCTTAAATATGATGTCGTAGATTATAATTTAGATATCCATATTAAAATGATTAGATATTTAAATGAAATCAACAGCCTAGACTACTCACTCTGGCGTCACAGTAGTTTGAAACCGTATTGTTATATAGGAAACATGCACCTCCGGAATTAATGGCATTTGCCCATTTACAATTGACTGGAAAAGAAATCTTATTTGCTTTAAAACTATTTTATAAAAAAAATTACACATTTCAAATTTAAGAAAAAATGTGTTACATCTAGTGGATCAATGTTACATGAGCTATTTTCAAAACAAACACACAGTTAAAAAAATAATATTTTTTTTTACAATAGGCTATTATGTTTCTTAAAAGTTATTAAAACGTTCACCACTTAAATGCATCAGATAATAGTACTGAAACAGTATTTGAACTTACCACAATTCACAACTGGATTACTTATAACTGTTATGAATAAAATGAAACACATATATGCTCTCTCCATTTTGTCTGAGAAAAAAGAAGTGGTTTTTTAAAAAAATATTTATTCTGTTGATTTTATTTTGTTAATATATTGGATATGGTAATTTTACACATTCAGAATGCATCCTTTTCGAAAGTAAATGGACGTTAATATACACATTAAAATTAAATAAGTATAGATTTAAGAGTAGAATGATTAAGGATATCATTTTCAAGCATGGTTATACAGCAAAATGATTGTTAGGTAATAGATGAAGAAACATGCAACTTTATAAACAACATTCACTATGTTAAAAAGCAGTACTCAGACTGACCCATTAATTGTTTGTTTTTTTTTGGAAATGTTTTAATAAAACTAAGAACACCTATAATAGTATTGTTTGTTTAGAAGACACAATTGTATGAAATAAGGTCTGATGATATGATCATGGCATTATATCAAAACTTACATTAAAATGGAAATTTGATCAATTGTACCCTTAAATCTTTTTCATATGAATCCTTTAGTTAAATCGCATATATCGGATTTTACAATTTAACCTTAAGGTCGAACCTAATGTATGAAAAAAGCATAATTACAGTGACAAAGTTAGAGTTTAGTCCATACAGGTTATCCCATTACCATTATAATTTCAATATTTATTTCATTAAAAATAAACATTGTTTATGAGCCACGGATCCCAAAATAAATCGTTTTTTTTGTGTGTTTGTTTTTACCTTACATGAGCTATATAAACATTATAGCAAACTTTGATACTTGTTAATGTTTATATTTAGATTCATTTTGTTACAAATATGCTGTATGGTCCATATAAAAGTAATCTGGAACATTGAACTGTCTATTGCCATTTTATAGGGACCGGTTGCACATTTATTTATTTATTTATTTTTTCTAGACTTTATTTTAAATCTGATTTTACATGATATTGACAAATTTGAACATACATAACCGTCATAAATCCGATTGCAATGAATAGCCGTTTGAAATTCAAATCTTGCACCGTTTGGGTTGCTCTTAATGTCATTATTTTCTTAAATAAGCTTTTAATTATTTTTTTATTAAACAAATGGAACTAATATTTTAGTACATTTTAAATTACAAATGTAATGTACTGTTGCAAAGGAATTAACTATTTTTTTGGCCTTTTCTTCTTATTTTTTTAGTGTAAGCTATTTAAATATTATTCGAATTATCCGTTCATCTTGAAACTTTTTGAAGTTGTTCAGCTCACATTTTAGTAGGTTGTATTATAAGGAAAAATAATTATAATAAAAATTTTAAAAAAAAATTAAAAAAAGCTAATATAAGAAGTAATATTCTAGGTTTACTTCTGTTATTATGATGTCTTTAGGTATAAAACATATTTTACTATGCAATATATTTTTTCTGCTGATACTATTATTACTTTTATGACAAATGTATGAATGCATCAGGTAAATAGCCAGTAAAATGAATTAAATAAATCAAAATTTTTTATAAAATTAATTAATTTTTACAGTATTGTTTTAATTTATCTATAAATATATATAAATCAAAGTATGTATGTGTGTGTGTGTGTGTGTGTGTGTGTGTGTGTGTGCGTGCGTGCTTGTCCTTTAGGGCTGACTAAACCATGCATCCAATCGTCATGAAAATTTTTGAGACTGTTGAGTACCCTTCCAGAATGGTAACTGGCTATTTTTTTTTCTCAATTTAACACTAAAGGGGCAACGGGGGCCCATAATGTCTTATTTTGCTTATATGAGCTATATAAAAATTAGTTCAAGCGCTATCTACTTGATAAAGTGATGGATCTTAACCAAAATTTGTATTTAATACTCAATACCAAATATTAAAATACTATAGGGAAGTCAACTCCTAATGAGCTATTTTTTGGGGGGCAGGGGACCTTTTTTCTTAAAGGTTTAATATTGTATTCCCCAATTCAATTAATAAAGATCTTGACATGTAATAATAATTGTATCCATTATTATCCATATTGAAATAAACAGGTGTTTTCAACTTTATATTTTGCCCTGAATGGGCCCTAGGGCCTTTAATGCCATATATTGCTAATAAAAGCTATATAAAAATAAGTTTATGTGTCAGCTACTGAGTAGATGAAAGGATCTTTAAAAAAAATTGTCTACAAAATCTTGGTAGTCCATATTTATTACTTAAGGGCACTGAACTTTAAATGTCAATTTCTTCGGGGCAGGGGGCCCCAATTTTTTTTTTCGTAAATGTCTTAGATATTTTTCCCATTCAATTTTTAACGATCTTGAAAATCATATTTTAAAAAACATTGAGACTTATTGGGTGCCGGGGGCCCAAATTATTTTTGTACTAGCTATATAAACATTAGTTTAAGCATCGTCTACTTGGAAAATGAATGTATCATGACCAAACTTAGTGCATACATACTTTATAGTCCACATTAAAATACCATGTGGCTTTGAACTCCTAATTTTTTGTATGAATTAGTCCTTACAAAAGATAAATTTAGATAAAATATTTCTATTAATAGATTTCCGCCATATTAGGAACATCCCTATGAGTTATATAAAAAATTAGTTTAAGCGCTATCTACTTGATAAATTGATGGATCTTAACCAACTTTTGTAATTATATTCTTGATTCTTGATAGCCAATATTAAAAAAACTTTAGGTAGGTCATCTCCTAAGGGCCGCTCTTTTGGGGCTGGGGGCCCATTATACCTATTTTATAAACCTTTAAGATTGTAATCCACAATTTTATTATTAAAGATCTTAACAAATGATGATAAATGTATCCATTATTATCCATTTTAAAATAAACAGGCGTTTTTTTAACTTTATATCCTGACGTGAATGGGCCCTGGAGCCCTTAATGTCATAATTTAATAATAAAAGCTATAACAAATAAGTTTATGTGTTAGCTACTGATTAGATGAATTGATCTTTTAAACAATTGTCTACAAAAACTTGCTACTGTTAAGAACAGTCATGGGATAATAACAGTTAACTTTTTCTCTCAATTTAAAAACACTTTGGGTGCCGGGGGCCCATACTGTCATTTTTTTTTTACTTACATGGGGTATATAAAAATTTTTTAAGCACTAACTACTTACTATATTTATAGATCTTAATCAAACTTTGTATATAAATACTTAATAAGTAGTATTAAAATACCATAGTGCACTAAACTCCTAATGTCAACTCCTTCGGGGCTGGGGGCCCAAAATACCTGTTTTTTTTAAACGTTTCATTGTTTATTCCCCAACTCAATTATTAAAGGTCTTGACACATAATGATAAATGTATCCATCATTATCCATATTCAAATGAACAGATGTTTTGAACTTGATATCTTGGACTGAATGGGCCCTGGGGCCATTAATGTCGTTTTTTAAAAAAATATATGAGCTATATAAAATTTAGTTTATGCATTAGCTACTTGCTATATTGATGGATTTTAACCAAACTTTGTGTATAAAAACTTGATAGCCAATATTGAAATACCAGAGGGCACTAAACTCCTAATTGCAACTCCTTCGGGGCTGGGGGCCCAAAATACATGTTTTTGTAAACGTTTAAGCTTTTGTTCACCAATTTAATTATTAGAGATCTTGACAAACAATTATAAAGGTATCCATTATAATCCATATTCAAATGAACAGATGTTTTGATTTTGATATTTTGCCCTCAATGGGTCCTGGGTCCCTTAATGTTTTCTTTTTTGTTTGTTTTGCCTATATGAGCGATATAAAATAGTTTAAGCGATAGCTAATTGGTAAATTGATGGATCTTAACCACACTTTTCAGTAAATGTTTAATATATATTTGCCCATTCAATTTTTAATGGTCTTGACAAATAATGACAAATATATTTGTTATTATGCAAATTGAAATGAACAGGTGTTTACAACCTTACATATTGCACTGAATGGGCCCAACCATGTCATTTTTTTTTTTTTGCTTTAATAAGTTTATGCGTTAAGTTTTGTGGAAATAAATTGATCTTAAACAAAATTGTTTGTTAAAATATTGGTAGCCCATATTAAAATGCTATAGGGCACTGAAATTCTAATGTCAATTCGTTCTGGGCCGGGGGCCCCGAATGTCTGTTTTTGGTATATGCTTAACATATTTTCTCCATTTTTTTTAACAATCTAAAGGAATATATTCATGATGAAACTGAATTAAAATTAACCGCTATTTGAAATTGACAACTTGCACAGAATGGGCACAGGGGCCCTTAAATGTCATTTTTTTCTTATATAACATTTATAAAAATTAGTGCTTGCTTAAGTTACTGAGAAAATAATGGATGTTACCAATCTTAGTACATAAAAACTCAAGATTCTATAAATAATTACTATAGGAAACTGAACTCTTTATGTTCATTCCTTCGGGCAGGCGTCCCCAAAAGTTTTTTAATGCACGTTAATAATTTAATTCCCCAATAAATTTTACATAAAATTGAGAAACATAGCTTGAGTACAAATTATCACTCATTTTTGAGCCTGGCGCTTTAATGAAGTTGTTTTCTTCTTTTTTTAAGATTTTAAATTATTAATTTATTTATCTATTTGCTTTTAAATTTGGACTTTTTTGAACAATTCCGTGTAGTTTTCTGGCATAAATAATTTTTTAAATTATATCACTCATTGGATTCTTAAATAGTCATTTTTACTGAGATCGTTGCAACGCACGACCGGGTCTGCTAGTTTTATTTATAAACATAATTACTATATATAATGATTATTTTATACCATCACAGTTTCCAAAAAATGCTTTGATAATGTATATGTGTCTGTGTGAGTGTGTTTCCGTGTGTGCGAGTGTGTCAAATTAACACACTTCATTAACAGTGCTCAATCTTACAAAAAATTGACTAGCACTTAATAGCCCTTACACATTTAAATGAATATTGTAATTAACATTGTCGAATTGATAGTTGACATTGTAATATAATCTTCAAATAGAGTGAATAAAATAATATAGATAGAGAGAGAGAGAGAGAGAGAGAGAGAGAAAGAGAGAGAGAGAGAGAGAGAAAGAGAGGGGGGGAATAGAGAAAAGGAGCCAGCAATGCAAAAGAGAAAGCATGAGAAACGAATTTCATTCAAATAATTTTTAAAATCATAATCTGTAATGTGCGTAAATAAAAATAAATTTAACTGATGAAAACATTAATTTATTTTAAATCCCCACCGTTTTAAATGAATTGATAAATTAAACAAATTGATCCCTCACCTGCCTTAGAATGTGTATGACTTATGTGCTGCTCAAAAGCTGAATGAATTTTATATAATGATTGGCCCGGTATTACATTTCCTTCTCTATTTATACACATGTAACATAAAGGTACGTCCAGGATAGTGCATTTTCAATCCATAGCAACATGCCCTTTGAAACCTGATCATGCAGAACGTATGTATATGCGACGTTATTATACATTATTCAATAAAACTTAGCCCTATTTCTACCAATGACTACAATTATAAAGTCCTTGAAAAAAAAATGCTTTAGCTATATTATCACTTAATTGATTTTAAACTTATTTTGGAGGTTTTGACTAAGTTTTTATGTCAGGTGTTTAGTTTAATATTTAATTATTCTGTGTGTATCAATTTGAAATAGGTAGTTTTAAATATTTAAAATAACATCTCATTTTGTCTGCAAAGTTTCTTTAATGTAGATTTGAGCCAGCTTTTGTTTATTAAAGTTTATTTTATTTGATGTTAGTTTTGTTACAACATTTTCAGCAATCTCTTTTTTCTTAACATAAATATATTTCCAAATATATTCAAATGTGCTAGTTGTTTTGTATTTACTCATGAAATTGTTGGAAATAAACGGCTGTTTGGTGTAATTTTATTTATATAATTATTGTATTGCATTTATTCAATTTTATTCCAGAGATAATATAATTTTTTAAGGTTTTTTTAAATTTATATACATATTTTAGCCTTTTTGATTTTGTCTAGGTTACCCTAACAATATAATGGTCAGAAAGTTCAGGTATTATTTCAAAATATAATACTAACACTAGTCCTGGTCTGTTTGTTAAGAATAAATTTATTAAGTATATTACTATTTCTTAGCCTATTATTCCAAGTGGATTTCATCTGATTTAATATGTGAGTGAATTTTCAATGATTTATCTAATAATTTGACTAATACTTACTTAACTCCAAAAATACCTTATTTTTAATTATAATATAATTTCAGCAAGATCCCATTTAAAAATAATATTAATTTGGCATTTTAATTTAATTGTACCTTGTATTTATAGGAGGATGACGAATGACATGAATTTTAAATAAAATTACATTTAAAATTTCAAGCAATATTAAAAAAGAAACTGTTGACAAGTTGTTTCTCAAGCCTTAAGGTACACACACAGATTTATTGCAATTTGCAAACCACAAAATTGGTTTAAGTTCAGTTGCTATCATATTGTAAAATATTGCCAGTGACGACAAAGCTTCTGACTGTGGGTTAAAAATATGTAATATCCAATAGAGAAATGGCAGGCATAATATCCTTAGTATCTTTTAAATTAGATAAATGACATCCTCATTGAATTTTGTTTTATACTTAGTAATTTGTCGGGGCTGGGGG
>MUZC01000938.1:75645-89797 GCA_002072015.1 Radix auricularia
TATATATATAATTTTTTTAATTTTACTTGACATTCTGGAATAACAATTTTCCTCATTTTTATTTTGTTTAAGCCTAAAGTTACTGTACCAGTGACTTAGCAAATATTAATTTGTGTTTAAATAAAATACACGCAGTTTTTTCTACATGATCTCAACCAGAAAAGGGCCATTTGAAAGCATTACAAATTTATTTAGAGATCAAATGGAAACCAATTTCCATCCGGTAATATATTGCAGAAAATTATAGGATCAAAGAAATCAAATCGAAAAAGAACATTTGATCACAAAAGAGGTTGGACTCCAACATTGTACGGATTTAATATTTTTAAACATTGAATTACAGCAAGGCACTAAAATTTAATATTTTCACATCTGTATTTGTACAAAAATCTATCATTTAGAAAAGAACACTACATATAGGGTCATATACAAATGATTTCTAATGTTTATTTGAGTTGCTTCTTTTCTGCTTTGATTATTTTCAAATGTATGAAAGTATTGTTTGTCAATTGAAAGATCTCTTCATAATTATCGTTTTAGACATCTAGCAACCCATAAATGAAACAACGAATGAATTCAAGAATAATGATGACACAATGCGCAGACAAGAATAAAGATAAAATTAGTCATGTTAATTAAATTCGTTCCATAATTCTTCATCGTTGTTATAGCGCATTTAAAATTGTTTGTTGGAGTTGAGATCACGACTGTGGCAAATGGCGCTAATGAAGACACTGTGTTTTTATATTGTTACAAAAGAAGTTGTTGAAGTGATTGTTTCAGCTAAGGTAGTTGTTACTGGATCTTCAAACTGTGTTTTTCGAGTTGAGTTCCTGGTTGTGGTAACTAGTGGTAATGCAGTCACCGTCTGAACAATATTAGTGGCTGTTGTAGTAGTTAAAGTTATTGTACTAGCCAATGTTGATGTTTCTATAAGAAAAAAAAACAATAATAAATGTATTGTTTTGTTTATGACAATCATGTTCGCGTTACTATGCTCTCCAAATGCAAAATACTATTTTGACAATTTTAATTTGCAATTTATGAAGAAATCTGACAAAAGATTATGGCGTATTTAAGTGACTATATGCGTGTAACGTTTGATTTGTTTGCTTAATAATGCTATGATAAACAAATACACTTAAGATATATCAAAATACTTATGACTGAAATTAAGTATTCTCGAGTCTAGTGCTCTTCATTGGCCTCCTGGAAAACTCCCTCGCAATTTCTGCTACACTCCACAAAAGGGACATAACAGCTTGGACACCAAACTCCCCCAGGAGTTTTCACATTTTAAACGGCCGCCTGGGCATCTAGGAAAATGCACAAATGATTCCATATGAATCGTAACAACGTTGGTGTATCTACGGCAAAGCATACGAGTCTCTATATGTTTAGGATTACCGAATAGTGGGGGTTCATTAATAGCCCATGTAGGATTTTAATGAAATTAGCAAATAAAACAGTAACTAGTTAGTAGTTATTTGTTACAAGTAAGTAGTAACATCGTACTCAGCAGTACTTGTAACCTTTAAGTTTGTAGATTCGAATAATTCAATTTTCGTCGTACCTTAATTCTTTTTCAAGAACATTAAAATAAGACGACCAATGAGAACGACAAGCAAGAACGCTTATCATCATTTATCAGTCCCACTGTTCTAAATGCTCTCTCTCTCTCTCTCTCTCTCTCTCCATTCTTGTTAAATGTAGTGTTTTTTTTTGTTATAATATTTTTTTGAAAATGATATATTTCTTTATCAAATTATTAATATCAACTTTGTTTGATTGGAAAAAAACATTACAACATTGCTATTCCGATACTATTCAGTTCTGCCGTAAGAATTTGAATGTTTTAATATAAAACAAAAATCCAATTATACATCCCGGATATTCGGCAGTCTATTAGTTTAAACAAAACGCTTTTCGTTTTTTTAAGAAAAGGCATAATTAAGCATTTCAACAATTTATTTTTAATAATTAAACTATTTTATTGTGAGATTGCTTTAAAGTTTAAAAACTTTTTTAAAAAATGGAGAAAAAAACATATTTTCCTTAATAATCTATTTTTTTAAAAATAATTTACATATTTTTTAAATTATATATATATACAGTCGAAACTGCTTAAGTCGACGGCGTTGGGGTATGAAAAATGGCATCGACATAACCGATGATCGAGTTAAAGCGAAAACCAATATGGCGGCAAAATATTAACATGCTCTTGAAATTTCTTTATGTACGTGTTGTGCGTTAATTAGTGATGGGACGATTAATCAGATCCGTATCGGAATATCGGGACCCTATTTCTTCACTCTTTCTTAAGGTTGTTAAGACCGTTCGTTTTTAAAGACCGCTTAAGTTTAAAGATAACGCCGTTTTGCGGTGATTCCCGGATTGAACGATACTGTGCCTTCAAAGCCACTTGCTTGATTTTCCTTACTAGATACACAAATAAGTAACCTACACATCCCCTCATTGTCCACGAACCATTCTCTTCCTAATCATCTTCTTTGGGTCTGAAAATGGACTCAGAATGATCTATCGTGACCTATATATGACTCATGACAAAGCGAACTCTTCTCTATATAAACGTACACAAATAAATTAGGTGCTCCTTTTGAACTTTTGAACCTTCAACTTTGACATATTTTAATTAATTCTAACCAAAGGTTAAATGGCTTTTGCACACGGCCACTTCTTATGAATGAAACAATGAGAACAAAGCAGTAGTACAGTACATGTAATGGTCAAAATGAAGTTGAAGGATGAATGGTTGCCAATGACAACAAGTCTGCACACGGTACATTTTATTATTCCATACGATCCCCTCAGCTTACAATTCCTTCGGTAACTTGATGCTAATAGGACTAACCAACAACAATGGTGTGGGAGATTGAGAGTGGGGGTGGGTAAACTGTCTGTAGTCTGTTATATTATATATTTTAAAATCTGGGGAGCCTTGTTTACAGTAAGCAGCCTATGATTTTGGTATCGTCCCATCACTAGCGTTATTAAATGATAATGTTCATGCACGTGTTTTTGGATTTTTTTTTAACACAACGGCATTGCCGTTATTTGTTTGATGAAGCTATCGGCATGCTATAAAATTGTACATACATGTTTGCTAACAACAAAAGGTATATGTGCACCAACTGACAGCAGAAATTTACAAATATAAAATAAAAACCAACTTCGATTATCGATAAAAAATAAGAATTTCAAAAGCCGGCGATTGCCATAATACCAGAAGCAACACAACGCTGAGAGCAAAACGCAAGTAGGCTGTAACGTCACAGCAGACTCTGGTGAGGCAGAAACTTGGTCCCTTGGTTATAAAAAAATCATAGCTAACATTTTCAAAAGCTGGCGATTGGTCATGTGGATCGAGATAACCAATATTAAGTGGCAAATGTGACCCTTTTTTGTGCTCCTGTTAACCGAGCTCGAGGTAAGTGGGTTCGACTGTATATATGTATATATATATATTTATTTATATTTATATTTATACATTAGGGCTGTTATCGATTAATTTAAATTTAATCGTTAACTTTTGAAAAATTACAAAATATTTAATCGTTAATTTTTATTCAGACTGAAAATAAGATATATGACGTCATTAAACTGAGAATTTCATAAAATGCCCACAACTTTAGTATTTAATGAAAATAAATATATAATATATTTAGAAGATTTATTTAATTATAAGTAGTTCAATTTAATGTCAATGAATATTAATTTTGTTATTGTTCATTAATAAAAACAATGTTTATTTTTTAATATCATTTTCCTGCAAAAAACTGCCTTTTTTAAAGCTTACTCTTTCAAACTCTTTTTTAATGGAGAAGTTTGTACGTTAAAAAAAAAATTAAAAAAAACAACAACAACAAAACTACAAATATTAATAATTATTTTTAAAAAAATTTTTAGTAATAAATCGAAAAAAAAATAAAAATAGTTTCTTTAATTTTAATCGATATTTTATCGATTGAAATTATTTTAATCGATAATTTTTTTTTCCGATAGATCACGAAATTAATCGATAATTTCACAGCCCAAATATATAAATATACTTTTTTTAAGCATTATGATATTTTACAAGACGATTTAGATATCTATATAAATCAAATTTTATTTAAAGGCAAAAGGAAAATGATGTCAATGTTTTTTTCGAGCAAGAGAGTACATAGATCTTTAATTTCAATGTCGTATTCTTGTTTATAATTGTATTCATTTTATTGTATGTTGTACTATTATTATTTTTTTAAAAGTAAGGTATGTAATAAGATAGATCATACATGTACATCATAATATAAAGAACATACCTGAGTCCACCCAGCTGGGAATGGGTACCTAACAAAAGTTAAGGAAATAAAGGCGGTAATGCGAGGACGCTCCATCACTTGTCAATACTCTGTATGGTCTGTTGACGCAATTATCTTTTGTAGAGATAACACTCAATATAATTTTATTAATTCTCGACCAGGTAAATATCTTTATAATCGGAAAGCAAATCTAGAATCATTTTTAATAATATATACTAAATTTCCATACGAATTTAAGGGGGAAAAAAACATTTTTTTTCGAAATAATCAATATACACACGAAAATGAGGATATATAGCTTTTTTTTCTTTACTTTTTTTTTCTTTTGTAATAATTAAAAACAGTTCTTTTTCTGATATTGCCCTACCAAGTTAAAAAAAAAAAACTACATCGATAGCCTAACATAAACGTTAATAAGATCATAGAATAAATGACACTCTGCCTGGGGTTGAAGCCAAATATTCGAAGCTGCATGCATGCAAATCTTGAGAACAAATTCGTCTTTTTAAGGAAATTGGAGACAAATATTCCAGCATTAAACAAATTTTTATTTAGAAAAGTAATCAAATTATTAAAGACTCTAACGCAGCAGAAAAAGACACGTTTATCAATGGATAAACAGCAGTAAATGGAAACTGACCATTTAATGAATTTATTTGTTAATTGATCACGTGTCAGTAGTGCAGGCTAAAAAAATAAAGTTTGAGTTGTTGCGAAGGAGAGATAGAGAGTGGTTGTATATTGAGGAACCTTCGACCTGCAGTTTCTAAAGTTATAAATGTTTCAACAGACAGGACACATTTACATCACCTGTTCACGATCAATGTAATAGATCCAAATTTATTTTAACTTTCCATCCTTATAATTTTAAAGCCCGCCAGTTGATTCTCAAAATCCGACCAATCCTTATGGCATACCCTCTAAATCTTCAAAAACCCTCCTCTTTTTGCTTTCCAGAGAGATAGGAGCCTCAGGGACATAGTTGTAAGAAGTCACCTTCCCACAATGAAAGCACATATTGGAACAAATTGTTGCAACTGAAACCGTTGCAATACTTGTTCATATGCAGCTGAAATAAAATAAATTTATTTCCCTCTTAAGCAAATCGTAATAAAAGATGGATTCACTTGAACAAGTCGCAACGTGATTTATGCAATTCTTTGCAAAAGATGTAATAAAAAATGTTGGGAGAGACAGGTTGTCGTCTTTGAGATCGGTTTAGAGTACACGTGTACACTATAAATAAACAGGCTCAGTGTCCTGTGTCTAAACATTTGAACAATGTTGACCATGACAGTATTTTAGATATTGCAGTTACTGGTATACTATATGCAACCAATACCCATGAGAGAGTCCACATGGAAAATAGAGCATTAAAAGATTTGGTACATTGGCTCCATATCCGGCATCCTTCCGTCTCGCGAGACGATGGTGCATCACCGTTGGGTTGGGTTGCATTTCCTCGAGTGACTGTGCAGTCATATCCTTAAGTGACAGTCTTTGCCACAGTTTTTACACACGAGTTCTGTGCTTCCAAATGTTTTGGCCTTTCTCCTAGCTCTTCTGTCTGCAGCCTCCTCCATTCTTCGCTCCTCGGCTACTATGACGCCCTCTTTGACAACTGTGCGCCACGTAGATCGGTCTTCTGCCTTACACTCCCAGACACTTGTATGTATTTTGGCTGCTTTCATGTCCCTTTGACAGACATCTTTAAATCGCAAGCGTGGGCGACCTGTTTTCCACTTTGCTGAAGCAAGTTCACCATATAGGAGGTCCTTCGGGATGCGGCCGGGGCTCATTCTTTTGACATGTCCTAGCCACCTCAGGCGTCTTTCACTAAGAATTGAGAACATGCTTTGGGTATTGGCACGCGTTAGTACCTCACTATTAGGCACTTTTTCTTGCCATTTAATACCAAGGATGCGGCGCAAGCATCTCAAATGGAAGCTGTTAAGCTTACGCTCTTGTGATGTATAACTGGTCCATGTATCGCTCCCATATAGTAGTGTACTGATGACACAGGCTCGATAGACGCACAGTTTGGTTTTCTCCGTTAGCTTGGTGTTTTGCCAGACCCGCTTATTTAGTTTAGCCATTGTTGCGACTGCCTTGCCAATTATGCTGTTTATTTCTTCTTCAATGGACAGTGTATTGGAGACCTTGGATCCCAAGTAGGTGAAGCTGTCCACAACCTCCAAGTTTTCATTATCGATATTTATGGTAGGAGGAGGTCGAGTGTCTTGGGCCATGATGTTTGTCTTTTTCAAGCTGATTTGCAGACCAAATTCTTTGCAGGCATTGGAGAAGCTTGACACGAGTTGTTGCAAACCAGATTCTGTATGTGCTGTTAGTGCCGCATCATCCGCAAATAGTAGCTCTCGAATTAGGACATCCGTCGTTTTGGTCTTGGCTCGGAGGCGGGCAGTGTTGAAAAGTCCTCCATCAGCTCTGGTATGTAACCAGATTCCCTCACTGCTATCCTTGAATGCGTATCGAAGAAGTACAGAGAAGAATATTGCGAAGAGTGTTGATGCGAGTACACAACCTTGTTTAACTCCGCTGCTGACAGGGAAGGCCTCTGACTTAGCTCCATCGAACTGTACTGTGCCAAGCATATTTTCATGGAACTGTCTGATGATGGCAAGTAGGTGAGGGGGACATCCACTTTTTGCCAGTATTTGGAATAGCCCGTTGCGACTGACTAAGTCGAAGGCTTTTGTAAGGTCCACAAATGCAATGTATAGTGGCATCTGCTGCTCTCTGCATTTTTCCTGGAGCTGTCGTATGGAGAACACCAGGTCTATGGTAGACAGACCGGACCGGAAACCACACTGAGATTCTGGATAGACGCGGGATGCTAGCCTTTGTAAACGTTTTAGTATAACGCGGGCAAAGGTCTTTCCTACAATACTAAGGACTGAAATGCCGCGATAATTATTGCAATCACTCCTATCACCTTTGTTTTTATATAGTGTCACTATATTTGCATCCTTTAGGTATTGGGGGATGTAGCCCTGTTCCCAGCAGAGGGACAGAATCTCGTGCAATGGTTGGAGTAAAGCTGTCTTGCCACTCTTTAGAACCTCTGGTGGTATTCCATTATTCCCAGGCGCTTTTCCACAAGCTAGACTGTCAATTGCTTTGCTCAGCTCTTCCTGTGTGGGCACGACATCAAGTTCTTCCATGAGTGGCATATCTGGGATGTCATCTAGAGCGGTGCTGGAGACTGTAGTAACTGTTTAATACAATTCCAGATAATGCTCAACCCACCGTTGGAATTTATCAAATCCACAATATTGCCTGACTGCAAAATCGATTTCTCGTTGTGGTTTTCACTGTTACTTTAGATACTTCAACTTCTTCCTTTTTCGTATATTATGTGTCCTTGTTTGTTTTTTTTTTGTTTTTTTTCTCTTTTCATTTTTTATCAGACAGGCTCTAATATGTTTTAAGATATATGTAATGTAAGTAATTATTTATGTTATTTTAACTTTGTACTGATAAAGGCATAAGCCGAAACGTTTACCATTATTTGTTTTAGTTGATAATGAAGTTTAAATTTATTATTTTCATACACAAATATTTTTTGTAATTTTTTTTGATAGAGTAATACCCCCTCCATAAACAATTATGTAACTATCAGGTAGACTGCATTCGTGGTCTATTGTCAAAAAGCTATTTTTTAATTGCAATTTACTGTTAACTATTTTAATCACATTAAACAAAAATAAAAAGATTGTGCGTAAATTACATTACCTCTCTCCATAACACAGGAAGCCAATGAAGTTATTAGGGTATGTATAAATTGCACCTTTACCATGATCACTTTAAACCATCGCAGCAAAGTCATATTTGTCGCTGTAAGCAGTGGGATGGTTATAATTTTCATCTAAAAGACCATTTAATTCTTACCAATGGGACCATCAGCTTCTGAAACAAAAGTTCCTTGTGACACATCATCAGTGGCACCAAGTAAAATAAAAGGTCCTGAATTTTTAAATATGTTAAAACATTTTAAACATTAAACAAATAATACTAACGTTTGCAAATCGAAATAGATACGGTATCGTAAGTGTGAAAAAATACGGCTGTTTGTCATTGTGTGATTTTATTTTAAACAAGTTGGCTCCAGGAAACACCCACCCAGCCTAAAAATAAAATAATAATGCACATAAATTAACAATGTTAATGTAATAGTGAAAACAGTGATCCAGAAACAATTTTCGGAAACTTTTGACATAAAGAAAAATTACAAATTATTATAACTGGTAACATTTACATATTATGATGTGGAATCATCAATTGATTACAAAGAAATAAGAAAAATATTGTTTAAATGTTCTTTATTAATTTTTAAACAATGTTTGTTATAAGAACAAAAAAAAATTATTAATCTTAGATAAATATTAACAACCTTTAATTTCAACATTTAATGTTGCCTCATCCAATTGTGCCATGCTAGTTATCAATACAAGATTTCCACCAATCGATTCACAGTTGTCTTGTTGTGTACATATTTTTTTTTTAAAACCATTTTGTCACTTTTTATTTTAATACTATTAGAGATAGAAAATGTTTCATCATGTATTTTCGTTGAAATAGTAGATCTATATCTATTGAATTTATTTTTTTACAAAAATAATTTTTAAAAAAAATATTTTTACAGCAAAAAGAGAAAGAAAGAAACAACAAACTTAAAAATGAATTATTGTCAGTTAAAAATCTACAGATTTTTTTGGCTCTAACAATAGTCCTAGTAATTAAAATTTTAAAACAATGAATGTTTAAAAACCTAATACTGAGTAAAGATAAAATTCATTACATAGAATAATATACTTAACAACATTAAACTAGCTAGCTATTGAAAAAAATAATTTTAATATATATATATTTATATATGAGTGATTTAAAATAAATGCTTACTACTCACTTTAGCGTCATCGTAGCTTACATCTGGACCATTATACAGGAAACATACGACGCCGGCATAAACCGAATCTTTCCATTTACATTGAACTAATTCGAATTTTTTTTTAAAAATAATATATGATCACACACACATACACCCACACGCACAACCACACGCACGCACACACACACACACACATAAATATTCATGTATATATAGCATATGCGTGGGTAGTAATGTTGTCGCACTTTTTAGGGGCTCTCCATAAATAAAGTCACGCCCCTAGGGTGTAGGGCATCACACACACGCACAAACACACACACACATACACACACACAGAGAGAAATATTCATGTATTTATAGCATATGCGTGGGTAGTAATGTTGTCGCACTTTTTAGGGGCTGTCCATAAATAACGTCACGCTCTAAGGGTGTAGGGCATCACACATTTGTGACGATGTGTGACTAGGGGGGTATGTTTAAGAAATGTTAATCACATTAAGACCAACCATTATAGATAAAAAGCAAATTAAATATGTGGTTTCATACTTAAATGACTAAAAAAAGAGTGATTTTAAACGGAAAAATCTACCTCATTGGGGGCATAGAGCGGGCAAAGTTATGAGTGTGAGATGTCATACTGAAGAGTTATTCTACGTTTTTCTGAAGACATGTGATTAGAAAGGGGAAGGTTGAAAAATGACTGAAAATCTTTTTACTTGAATTATGGACGATACCTGAAGTCAATCATATGATGTCCTTTATTACATTTTTACCATTGCATGCCATGTCTATTGAAGAAGTTCTTTTTCTTCTTCTGCGTTCTCAATTATTGAGTATAGCGTGCCACGAGTTTTGCGCCAAGTGGCCCGTTGTCTCCGACTTCAGCCTGCTGTGTTTTCTGGATTTGCTTCCATAGCCTTTGGTCAGCCAAGACCATCTGCAAGGCAGCAGTTGTTTTTTGGCATGTGATGCAGAGTTCACATGCCACGGCTAAGGGTTCCACGCATTACCCCACCGCTTTTCCCCCATTTGAAGGTTGGTGGGACTGAAGCAGTAATATATATATATATATACATATATTAATGATACACAATTAAATTTCTGAAACGTTTTAGAAAGTTTAACTAGGGTTGTTAACAATACTAAAAAAAAAATTATTGGCAATACCAATACCAATACTGCCTGTAAAATCTATTGGTAATACCAATACCAATACAATTTTAAAACCAGTATTGCAATACCGATATCAATATTTATTTATATTGCCTTACCAATACCAATATTTGGGTCATTCAAATAATATAACGCAAATACGTAATGCATCGCCCTATATTACTTACATCGATAAACGATAACAACATTTTTGGCTAATTTAGACAATGTATTTTTAACCAAATTTTGTTCAATAGTTAACACTTGCTTCATCAGTTTTCCTCAAAGCATTCAAACGTCTTTGACAACATATTAAATACGTCGGCATACCTTAACGTCCTTAAGTGACAAGATTTTTAATATGTATACTGTACACATATTGTGAATGAATGAATGGATTGATGGATGAATGAATGGATGAATGAAGCAAACGACTGTCATAGAAAAGCAAAGGATACATAAACGGTTAAACATCCTACTATAGTAAAAACAGTCAGTCCGAGTCAGTGGATTGCATCACATCTGGAAAATTAATGATGAACGATGAATTTTAGTAGAGTTTACAGGGTAACGCCACCTATTTGGCCGTTACCACTTATCCAGACAAAGAAAAGTAACCATTTCAAAATTATTAATTTCTTGATTCACATCAGGTGAATCATTCACACGATTTCGTCTGGCAGAAGTTCCAACGAAGAAGTCTGGCTGATTATCTGTACCATCAGGAGCAGCCGACATTGCTTTCTGATCATCAGTAGGAGCAACCAACAGTGATTGTGAAACGCGTCTCTTCAGTGCTTCAATAAGATGCGAACACTGTAAATCATCATCTATCCAGTCCAACTTGAATGTGGGATGTACAACGGATGCCAGCTGAGCATCAATGCTGTCAAACATGTTTGAAAATCTTTTATCGATTACATTCAAAAGACATGAAGCTAATGGAGAATAAATTACGAGCTGATAATTCTTTCCTTGATCAAGAAACACTTTTAACTGAGCCTTCATCACGACAAGTGTTGGTAGAAGGAAACCGAGTCAAATGTCTTTTTTAGTTTCACCCTGCAAAATATCTAGCCCACAGCAAACAGTCTTCATAACAGCAACATACTCTTTAACAAATGTTTTCTGTAAAGGCTGTAGTCTTTTGATATCAAGTTCATCACAAAGTTTGTCAAACTAAACTTCCATGACACTTACACAGAGAATGTTGTAAACTCTGGTGACAGCATCATACATTGAATTCCACCGGGTTTCACAAGGTGTTACCAAAAGCCTACCAAGTGAATCCTTGATTTTTTTCAGAAGCTACAACTGATCGGTTTTGTTTATTCCAGTGTGCTGTCAACTTTGAAAATGTCTGAACTGATGTTCTCTTATAAAGTGGATCATGCAAGTTACAATAAATTATTTTTGGTAATACCCCGCCCCACCCCGTCGATTCCTGAATTTTCAAATTAAAATCAAATTCTATTAGTATTTGAAGATTTAAGTATCGTATCAAATTCTAATAAGAATAAGAAAAATGTTATTGTCAATTTCTGAGTAAATAACTTGTATTATTTATTCGATGCGCATTTACTTAAATGTCATTCATAACATGTGTCATTGTTCTTGCCTTATCACATATTTGACAATTGAAAATATTTAGAGTTATGCAATGAAATTTCATTTTTATCTCTTTTAATTTTCTATGTTATTTAGTAATAATATCTAATTAATTTTAATTGACATTTCTTTCTTTTGATTATATACTATATGTAAAAATACTAAGTGTTTGTCAAATGTATATGTCCTCATTTTTGTAAAAAGAAGGTGGTAAGATATAACAAAAATGTTTAACATTAAACATTAAATAAAAAGATTACAATATTTTTATTATCAACTCTAAGGTAAGTATCAATTAAGACTTAGCATTAGTAACAACTTCTAATGGCACTAATGATGCTCTTATAATTGATTTTAATAGCATCCAAAATAGTTATAAGTAATATAAATATAACTAAGTATAAGTAATTAATATAATATATACTAATACTATACAATTATATACCAGAAAAATAATGGTATTAGTATTAGGGTCTAATGTTTTATTAATAAAGTTAATTGGACCTGTATTTCTTTGTGAACTGACTTTAATATTAGTGATTACTAATGCTAAAAATTTCGCATTACTATTACTATTATAGTAATTAGTATTGTCTTGTTAATTATTATAATTATAATTACAATATTAAATATTAATAGAGTTTATTTTATTTACTTATATATTAATAAAATTATAATTATATAAATAATAACAATTACTTATATTTATATATTGTAATTATAATGACTTATACTTATTAAAATTAAAGTAAAATTTTAGAAAAATGTATAAAATATTTACTGAATTGTCTAAATTACCAGCACTGGCATCTGCTTATATTTTAATTACGTCCTTAAACTTAAATAAATAAATACTAACATTAATAAGAGCCTTTAACAGCAACCCCTTCTCCTTTCTTACTTAGGGGAGATGACTCGATGACGATCGACATTTTATAAGTTTTAGACTTTCCCCATCACATTTTCAAATGTTATAACTTTTGAGAGAAGCTTTTGTTTTCAACAAAATAATTGATTTGTGTTTCAAAATGAATTAAGAACATCTCTTTGTTAACCGCTATATTGTTTGGTCTCAACGAAAGTTATGTTATGCTATTTACGTACTTACCGATCAATTAAAATATAATTCCTCACCGCTGGTACACAAAACTGTCGGAAAAATGGTATCAGCGTGGTCGACTAAATGTGCCAACTACAATACTGATGACGAATTACACAAATATTCAAAAATCGGGACGTAAAACGCAAAAAAAACTTTTTTTATATTCAACCTTTATTCACAACCAATGTTGTAGAGAAGGTATTGAATATTGTTTTTAGTATTGGTTAAAAATCAATACCAATATCAAAAAGAATTATTGGCAATACCAATACCAATATCAAATTTAAAGAAGTATTGCAATATCGCCCCAATACTTAAAAAAGTATTGGCAATACTACCAATACCAATACAATATTGCAATATTAACAACCCTGAGTTTAACCAATAAAATGACTTTTAAATAATGTTACTCAATTGAGGCAGCACTTACCACGGTTTACAAAACAATTACTTACAACATAAATAATATAAAAGCCCAGGTCACTCACTCACTCACTCACTCACTCACTGGATGTGGAACGCTGAGGAACGATGTACGACAGTCTACAGCAGTTAGATGAAAAATCGTGTGGTGATCAGCGCTGTAAAAATATTTAAAATGACGTCATTGTTTGGTGTGCATCGGTGCGCAAAATACAAACCCTATTATTAAATACTTTGCGTACATTTCAGAAAGTTTAATATTTCGTATTTATCAAAAAAGGACAAGTTTTTGAAAAAGGTTGGCGCCGTAGGCGCCCTATAAAAACGGGGCACCGCAGGCGCCACGACGCCTCGGCACAACCTATTTTAGAAATAAAAAGAAAAGTTTTCACATACGATGTATCCATTGCTTCTGTGAAATAAGTGATGCACTTAACATTTAGAACAATTATCTTCCGCCATTGTAAAGTTTGAAATTTTTTTTTTTACTTTTATAAGAAATGTTTTCAAATATGTATCATAATTTTAAATCACAAACACACACACACAGACACATTCACACACACACACTCACACGCACAAACACACATATATACATATATATATATATATATATATATATATATACAGAGA
>MUZC01000938.1:109570-180909 GCA_002072015.1 Radix auricularia
CCCCCCCTTTCCCCCCTTAACCCCCTCGAATTAACCATTTTTTAATGTTTTCTAATAATTGTATTGGGATCAATCAGAATATTGATTTACTTATCGTTACAATAATCGTTTGCAGTGGCGTAGCTAGTAGAGGTGCGCTGGAAGGGGGAGGTCCTTACCGGGCGGCAAGCATTTAAAAGGCTGCATTTGTAGGCATTTCAAAAGTAAAACCATTTCCAAAACTGCATTTTTCTCTTGAAGTCGAATAACCAAAGTGGCATTTTAAAAAAATAATTTCGGTTCGCAATAAACGGCCCCAGACAGTAAGTGTTTGACTGCATAAAAAATGTTATTACTAAAGCTTTGTACTTCATGTCTCATATCATTTAAAAATACTACAAGAAACGTACTTTTATTTGCAATTCTTTCTTGGTTAGTGAAATTTTCGGGATTTTAAAAATTCTTTAAGACAGTATTCTCTTTCAGATTTTAAAACATATTGATTCATTTCAACTAATATACTTACAAGGTGTCTATGCACAAATATTTCTTAACAGTGTGTTGATATATTAAAAAAAAATTTTCACATGTGCAATTTGATAAATATGTAATGGCGTTTTCTTATTTCAATGCGCTTGATATTAACTACCATAATCACATTAATAGCTTATCTCCCTAAGTTAAAAAGTTGTCTGCAGAATAAAGAGAGAGAGAGAGAGAGAAACACAGAGAGAGAGATTAAGTGAAACAGGGATAGATATAAACAAAAGTAAGAACTGTATAATAGAGTTACTTTTCAAAAGTAAGTATAAACTCATTAAAATGTCATCAGAATTAAATAAAAATGTTGCTTTAAAAAAACTTTTTAAAAAAAAAAATAAATAAAAAATGTCTAAATTGGAGATAGTTTATACTTATCGATTCCTCAACTCCTCACATGTTCTGATAAAAGGTATGGCTGATCTGTGGTACCGGTACTGAATTAACTTATATGTAAAAGTGTTTGGCATTGTATGGCATGACTACCACTATTTATACACACGTGACAATAACAGTATACCCCGAATAGTGCTTATCCATTCCTTGGCAACAGGGCATTTCAAACCAGTTCAAGCAGAACGCACTTATATGTAACTTTCTTTTAAATTATTCAACGACATTTTGCTCCATTGTAAATGAGATGCATTAGACGGGTTAAACCGTGACAAAAGATTACAACAACAATCATATGGGGAATATATATATATATATAAACACACATTGGGTCCTCGGCAATATTTAAATTCATACTATGATTTACATTATATTGTTATTTTTAATATGAGCTTTAAACAAATTGTAGGACCTTTAATCAAACCGACACATTATTCCGGTCATCTTTTACATTGTGAATTACGGACACTTCGATCACGGACGATTCGACCCCGGACGGTTCGACACTGCCAGTTCGACCACAGGACGTTGTGTCCCCAGGACGTTTCGACCCTGGTCGGTTCGACCACGGATGGTCGACCACGGACTATTCGACTCCGGGCGATTTAAACCCAGACACTTTGACCACAGGACGTTTCGACCCTAGGGAATTTCGACCTTAGGGTATTTTGACTTCGGACGTTTTGACCATTTTCTATCTACAGCGTCGAAATGTATAATTATTTTTTTAGATATACTTTTTAAAATAATTCAAAATAATATTATTATGCTTAAAAATTAAATTCAGTTTAAAATAGTTATTTGTAACATTTAATTTACGATGATTAGTAAAAGTATGTACACGTATAACCATTCATCGTACATTCATGATTGTGATAAATGTGCCATTCTTAATATATCTAACTTCACTCCAACCCCAATCCGATGTAATCGGGCAATAAAAAGGAAATGTGGTAAGATCGTCCTTACTAAAGGTGCCTACATTCTCGCTGCACCCCCGCCTCATTTATTTACCTTTCCAAAAAACCTTCTCCAGCACAAAGCGTGATGTGGTTGTCACTGATTCTAGCCATTGTAACAATAGTAACATGTCTTTTTAGGCCCGAATAAAATGTAAATAATAATTGCTTTATTTTTAGACAGATCATACGGGCCTAGCAGCTTTAATGTTATTATTGTATGATACGCGACGGCATTATCTATTGAAATTTTGTAACATAAAAATACTGACAACTTTGTAAGTCTTATTAAAATCAGTATTTCTGCGAGGGAGGTCTTCGTGTATTAAGGGCCACAAAAAGTAAATGGAAGGGTGCGGTTTTGTAATGGTTAATAAAAAATTAGGACCTTTTTAAATGTGTTTGGTATAGGAGTTCAAATTATGTGGCGAAGCTAGAGCTTTTGCCGCCCGGGGAGTTCTCCAATTTGCAGCCCGGGCCGGTCTCCAATTAGCCGCCCGGGGCGGTCTCCAATTTTCCGCCCGGGGCGTTCTTAAATTTGCGGCCCTTTTAGGGGAGTACATAAATGAAGTCACACATAGGGGGAGAGGGGTGTCACACATTTGGAGTTACATCAAAACGCGCAACTTTAAATAAAAGTTACACTTAAATATATGATTACCTACACTTTATTTATTGAAGTTTTACGTGGATTCTCGCGTGTTACGATATTAGAGTGCAGCCTTACACTAAAAAAAATATTTAAATGACAAAAAAATGATTGGAAACATGATAACTTTCAAATAGAGAATACGACTATTATGGGGTCGGGGGAAGCTTTGGGATGTCACATTGAAGAAGGTTCTAAGTTTTGTGACTACGTGTGACCAGGGAGGCAGGGGGGAAGAAATCAGCCAAAAACATGTGATGTCATTTAAGAACGGCACCTTCAGTCAATTGTAAGATGGTTTTTAAAATTAATAAACATTAATAAATAATTGTAATTGAAATGAAGTAAAGGTGGGGAAAATTTTAACCATTCCAAGACCATATTTATGTAAGCATTAATAAAAGATGCCGTATAAAATGATATACCTATAAGTACACATTTAAAATAATATATATATTCTTTTTTTAGAGACCACAAGAAAGTTATTGCAGTCGCAGGATCCCCATCCCTCAAATGAGACAAAACATATTCCAAATTTACACTCAGAATTATTAACAATTAATATGCTTTTATTTTTTTATTTAAAAATATATGATTTCTTTACAAACAAAGACATTTAATATATTATTATGTTAACATATTTATACATTTACTTACCTAACTTTCATTATAGAGAAATCGTGTATTATGATAACAAAATGTAAATTATTTCTAATATCTTGTTCTATCTTTAGACACTATAGCAAGATTAAGGATGGCTTTACTTGCGCTAGCCGCTATGTTGTCTCCACCATTGTGTGTAAGCGCTGTCCTTTGAAATACATAGGGGAGACGGGGCTATCTTTTTCGTGCCGCGAGTCTGAACACATTCGGGCGATTACACAAGACAAACATTGTCCAGTCTTCCGACACTTAAATGGATGCGACCATATGGGCGTGAAGGACATGGCAGCCACAGCAATTGTCTCGTGCACAAACACACCCGGGCGAGTCAGTGGAAAACAGAGTAATAGAAAATCATGGTACACTAGCCCCACATGGGATGAAGGTGGTGTTCGCTTTGACCACCTAGGCGTTTCGCACGATCACTCTCTGCATTTCTATATAAACTCGCTCTGTCATCTCTCAGCTTTAATTTCTTTATTCTTTGGATTTCACAGCAGCAAAGTTTCTTAATTTTATTATTTATTTTTTATATTCGTTTCATGTGTGTATTGCATGTGCTTTGAAAAATGCTCTTTGCCGAAACTTTCGCTGTTTTGTTACCTTGTTTACGTCTTTTCCTTTTAGTTTTTTAAAAGCGTGATTGCAGTTTCACCCTCATTTTAAATTTATTTTAACAGATCAAGGGTGCATTCCCCCTTGTTTTTCTAACATAATGCCTCTTCTTGTGGTGTAATACAGCCAGGAATGGTCTTAAGCCACTGCCACCTATGTGGCCGAAGTTGGTTCACGCTTTCATAGGTCCCACCTACATTAATTTTAAGTTATTTCCTTTATTATTACCGTATCCCTACCCAAACTGGGCCCCGCGCATACGTTTTCGAATAATAAGCTGCATAAGGCCCAGTGGCGTAGCTAGAGCTTTTGCCGCCCGGGGCGGTCTCCAATTTGCCGCCCTTTTAGGGGACGTCCTTAAATGACGTCACACATGGGGGGGAGAGAGAGAGGTGTCACACATTTGAAATCACATTAAAACGCGCAACTTTAAATAAAAGTTCCATATATGATTACCGACACTTTGTTTAAAGAATTGTTACATGGCTTCACAGGTGTTACGGTACTAGAGTGCAGCCTTACACTAAAAATATTTAAATGACAAAAAATTGAGTGTAACCCTGCTCATTTTCAAATAGAAAATACGGCTTTTCTTGTCACATTCAAGAAGGTGTCTAAGTTTTTGTGACCACGTGTGACCAGGGTGCAGGGGGTGAAAATTAGCTAAAATTGCGCGAATTCATTTAAGGACGGCCACTTAAATCAATCGTATGATGGTTTTTATAAATGAATAAACATAAATAAATAATTTTAATTGAAACAATTACATTGTAAAAGTAAAAAGTGGGGAATATGTTAACGATTCCATGCCATGTTTATGTAAGCATGAATGAAAGAGGCCGCATAAGATGACATAAATATTATTTGAACACATTTTTAAAAATACAAAATTCTTTTTTTAAAGGCCACAAGAAAGTATTTGAGTTTGCAGGCCCCCCCTCCCCCCAATGATACAAAATATAATCCAAATTTACAGCCCAAAAAACATAACAACTTAACATGCTCTTATTTTTTAATCCTTTGTATTAACTTGTGGTGGCTGAGCCCGTGCAACCGACCGTGCGTGCGTGCGTGCTTGCTTGCCGAAAAAAACTTTGAATCGATTTTTAACCCACTTTCTCGTAAGCTAGTGAGCTGAAATATTGCAGGCAGTCTTGTGTCGATGATAAAAATGATGTATCAAAATTTCAAATCGATCGAATGGACACAAATTGAATTATTGAATTTTGTAAATTATTTCATTTATCTCTTTATATCAAGTTAATTTTTTTAGATAGAGTGTTGTGGAGCATGTTATGTTCAACAACCTTTCCTGTCACGCAATGAGGTGCGCATTATATTGTCAATACATTTTTTAAATACATCACATTAAAAATGTTATATGAGACAAAACTAGAATTTCGTATTTTCGGATTGTTTTACCCTGCGTATTATAATGAACATCCTCATAGCTATGTCTCGTATTTAAATGATTTAGAGTTTTAAAAAATGGTGTTGTTTTTTTTTACGGGTTTAAAAACAATTATTTATAAATATATAATTTTGTTTTATAAACATAGAAATTGTATACATTAGTATGTGAATATATTTAAAAATTACTTACCAAATTTTCATAGTAGAGAAATCGTGTATTATGTTATCAAAATTTAAATTATTTGTAATATCTTGTTCTATGGACAATATTGCAAGATTTTGTGGTGATGTAGTCTTTGTGGAACGAAGATAATTTTTTTATTATCTTCAGTTTGGAGAAACTCCTTTCACAACTAGATACACTTATAGCAATTGTTGAAAACATTCTTAGCACAAGTATAATGTTGGGTAAAGAATTTTCCAATCTATACTGTTGAATATATTTTAATAGATCTGGGGGGCATCCCCCCTTTTTTCTAACATATTATCTCTTCTAGTAGTTTAGGTAAAGCCAGGGCTGGTCTTAAGCCACTGCCACCTATTCTGCCGCAGTGGGTTCGCGCTTTCATATGCCCCACCTATCTTAATTTTCACTTATTATCCTTGTTAATACCTTATCCCTACCCAAATTGGGCCCAACGCATTCCCTTTCGCATAATAAGCTGCAGAAGGCCCCGAAAATGCTAAGCCAGGCCCTGTGCACAGCCATAAAAACCTGGAACCTTTTCGTTCAATATTTAAATGTTCTTTATCAATGATAATACACAAAATAATAATTTGATAACATTTTTCAATCAGTAGGTTACATGGTATTATACACGAATATTTTCTTGCAAGGACATGCAACTGATCAGCGCGTTCTATTATTTTCTTTTATAATTGTATCTTTATGATAAAAACATTTCTTGTTGTACGATTTGATCTAAAGATAGAACCCCGTCACCTGAATTTTCTCAACTCGTATTTTTTATCCTTCTAACTCGGCGTCAGTTGATATCGCCAGCTCCGTATAATCTATATCTATAACAGCGTTCTGTATTAGCGCATAAAGGGACGTCAATAAAGTACGTCACGCTCCAGAGGGGGGAGGGGGTGTAAAAAAGTGTGACAGTTTGTGACAAGGGGGGAGGGGATGTCTGGCCATGTGTGACGTCACGCTGTTTTATGTTAAATTTTAATTATTTTGATAATTTAAAAAATATTTTTGTACGAACGTGTGACGTACTTTAGGGGGGGGGGTCCGAGATTTGTGACAGTTTGTGACAGGGGGAGGGGGTAAAAATGGTCAAAAAATAGCGTGACGCACTTTATGGACGGCCCCTAAGTTTGTTCAATGAAATGGGTTTGAAATATTATTATTTTAAAACGTTTTTCCATAAATTGAGATTCTATAGAAAAGAAAAATATTGCATCGATATGAGTAAAATTCCAGCATCTGATCTCGTTTAACTAGCTACTTCTTCAGATGTCAATTTTTCCATGACGCTTGAAATTGTTAAATATGTCTTTTCGAAATTATTTATGTTATTGCTATGTTTATTAATGGAGAAATTTGAATATTTTCGTGTTCTTGCGCTAAATCTTAATTATTTTCCATTAAATAGACGAATTCAAATTATGTACAATTTACTTTAATTTGATAGGTGTAGTATTTTTAAAGAATAAAGGGATATTAATGAAAAACACATGAATCTATGTGTGCTACTTAAATGCAATATAAACAAAATAAATTTAAGTTTTAGCAAGTTAAACTACCTTAAAATTATTTTCTAAAACTGAAACAGTAATATAAATTACACAATATTTGAACCACCATGTCATGTAGGTACTTGTCAGCGCATCATTCTGCGCATTTCGAAATTCCACACAAAAACTGTCGTTGCGATATTAATAGTACAAATTATTCGGCTCAGCGGTGATGTCTTACTTTTTGTGCAGTTTTCTTATAAAAGCGCCATTTGTGGCGCATACTGCTTAAAATTTCAAACAAATCGATCCCTTTTTTAAGCGACTTTTGATTTATGAATGGGTTTGCGTTAGTTATATCAACCATTATGTAATCAAACAAATGTTGCGTAAATCCGTTAGTTAAGACTCGAAATTAAGAATATTTTTGTTTCACCTTGTTTTTCCCCCTTCAAAAGAAAATTTGCGGCTCTCGGAAAGGGCTTTATTTTTCAAATGCCCACAAATGCCGCCCTTTAGATGAGTGCCACCCGGGGCGGACCGCCCCCACCGCCCCCCCTAGCTACGCCACTGATAAGGCCCAGCAATAGCTCAGACTGTGCCTGTGTACAGCCATAAAAACTTCTAACATTTTTAGTTCAATAGTTAATCTTTACTTTATCAATGGTATTAATGAAATTTATTTGATGGTATTTGTTTTTAAATTAGTAGGTTGCATGACATTAATTTTAAGTTATTTCCTTTATTATTACCTTATCCCTACCCAAACTGGGCCCCGCGCATACGTTTTCGAATAATAAGCTGCATAAGGCCCAGCAATAGCTCAGACTGTCCCTGTGTACAGCCATAAAAACTTGGAACATTTTTAGTTCAATAGTTATCTTTACTTTATCAATGGTATTAATGAAATTTATTTGATGGTATTTTTTTTTTAATCAGTAGGTTGCATGGCATTATAAACGAATATATATATACATATATATATATTGGCAAAAAACGTGCAACTCGTCAGCGAGTTATTTATTTTCTTTTATAATTACATATATGGATAAAAAATTTATCGTTGTACGAGTTGCTCTAAAGATAGAACCCCGTCTCCCGAATTATCTCCACTTATACTTATTCTCCTTCGCACACAGAGTGCAGTTGTCATCTCAAACTCTGTAAAATCTATAACAACGCTCTGTATTAGCGCATAACTTTATTCCGGAAATGGGTTTGAATATTTATTTTTTAAATGGATTCCTATAAATTGAGATATAGAATTAGAAAAGAAAAATAGTTCACTGAAATGAGAAAAGTGCCATCTTCTTAACTCGTTTTACTAGTTACTTCTTCAGATGTCAATTTTTTCCAAGACGTTCGAAATTTTAAAGTATGTTGTTCTTTTTTAAAAATTATTTATGCTATAGCGATGTTTATTAACGGATAAATGTGAATATTTTCATGTTCTTAATATTTTTCAATAAATATAAAAAAGTCAAATTATTTACTCATTACTTAAATTAGATATGCTTAGCATTTTCAATGAATAACAATATTTTTATGAAAAACAATTTTCCAAAAAAATCGAATTCTTCTTTGAGTGATTTTTACATTTTGAACAGGTTTGCGTTAGTTATAACAACAACTATGTAATCAAACAAAATTTGCATGAATCCGTTAATTAAGATTCGAAATTAGGTATATGTGTATTTCACATCGGTTTTCCCCTTCAAAAGAAAAAGGGTGGTTGTCGGAAATGGCTTTATTTTTCAAATAAATGCCTACAAAGGCCGCCCTCTAGATGACTGCCGCCCGGGGCGGAAGGCACCCACCGCCCCCCTCTAGAGATTGCCACTGGGGTTAGGACAGGAGGCGAATTATTTAGGCACGTAAATATATCAACAGCAGCAAATGTATACATATGTTATAGGGATATACATACTAAAAAAGCATTAATATAATTACGGTACATTCAATCAATCTGAAACTTTAATGTAATTTATTGTAATCCAAGATTTGTATGTGATAAAATTTTAAAATCTCTAGAAAATTGAGAAATGTTTTAAATTTACGTGTTTGTTTGTTTGTTTGTTTGTTTTTGTTTTTTGTTTTGTTGACATTTTAGGGATAGGCTAACATTTTTTTAAGGAATGATATCAAGTTAATAAAAACGTTGTTAAAATGGGAAACGATTTAACTTTTGAAAAATGTGTTTCTCATAGAAATGAAGATTACATATAGAAAAAATAAATCACGCAATTTTATCAAATGTTTCAAAACATTTTCTATCAGTCGAATAAAAATAATACTATTTTTTAAATAGCACTGATAAAGAAAACGGATTACTTTTTTTTTTTAAAAAGGGAAAATAAAATAATTTTAATAACATGTATTTTATTTAGCGTATGTATATATCCCATTAATTGTGATTCATTTTTTACATTATTAGAAATTTGTGAACTCGTAGTTTTATTCCTTGGCTCGCAAATTTTGTGACGTAACACAACAAATTCGTTTTACTACTCAAGATGTAAGTAAAATATATAAACTAATTGATAAGTGGAAAGTCAGAAATTACTAAGGTTTTCTTTAAATGTTATTGAATTGTAAGCGATCACGTATATTTATATTGATTGACATTATAATGATCAAGTAAATATTTTCTTTCCGTAGCCCTAATAATAATATAGTCTTAGTCTCATAACTAATAGTGGGAAATACGTCCATACTATTTCAATTAAAATGTATTCTCGGAAATTTTCAATTTGATATTCAATCAAATATCTAAAATTAGAATAATAAGAATACAAATACGAAAATTTCATCAATAAACTGTTAAAAAAGTAATTTTAAGAATTTTACTAAAAAAATGTTTACATGATAACGAAGTTCAAGAAACAAAAATAAATCTCAGATGAAAAGTTTAATAGGATTTCTTTGAAACAATATGGAATTATATCAGTCATGTCCACGAAGACTGAAGGAGTTGTAGCCTACTTTATTGATAAGCCTTATGAAAGTGATTATGCGTAAATTAATTAGGAGATTGTTTTTAGTCATTAAAGTCATTATGATCTAATTCGGCTTTATAAATATAGTAGTATTTCTCTAAATGAATAACACAGGCTGCCACCAATGTCGCTTTAGTAAAACGTCTTTCAAATACAATCATACATTACATTCAAACTAATGATGTGAAAAAATATTTCATTCAAATATTCCTCAATAGAAAAATTGTTTGTGCCAATCCCATAAATAAAAAAATTTGAACAGTTACAGTTACAAAATGTTAACGCCAAAGTATACATTCACAGTAGGACGTGAACTTCTTACAAATTTAAGAAAAGTTCAGTCCCATTTAAACGAAAACGATACAATGCACCAGAATAAGCAAAAGACAAGTGCAAGTAAGCATGATGATTGACAATCGCAAGTGTCGGCGAATCACAATTTTTATTTGGTGAAACTAATGTGGGGGCAGGTAACAAACCGCAATGTGAATGGCATAAGACCAACGATGCCTCGGGGGTAGACCCCGTTTGCCATGTTCTTTTCATTTCTTCGTGCTGTATTTTCTGTACTTTGTATACGTTTATTCCCCTATTGCTTTGCACTATTTATCAGTAAGTCAGCGGGGTATGCTAGGCTTCGTGTTTCATCTAGTTTAATCTTCTTTTCTAACCGTTACATATCATAGACTAATAATAGAGTGAAAATAGTGGGCGATGAGCCGATAGAACTGCGTTGTGACTAATCAATATGTCTTAAACAAATTAATTCATAAAGAGTTCTTTACGGGTACTAAGTTTGACATCTCTTTGACTAGCTTATGTATCAATTTCAAACCAAGCCATATATTTACATCTTTGGCTAAAATGCTCCACACTCATAAAAAGAGGTGTCACTAGGCGAATATGGGGATGAAGACCACAACAAATGGCACTATGCCAAAAGTAATGTATTTAATATGCCGTTACTTAGCACAGGCAGACTCGATGTTGTATTTTGGAGTAACTTGTGAGGTGGGTTGATCATTACCGACCGTAATGAATGACACCATAACAAATACAATATCATATTCTGACAAAAAAATCATAATACATCTGGGCATTCAACTATATCAGCCGAACAATGTTATGTTGCATTATCGTGAATGAAAACTCAAATCAACCAAACAAAACCTTACGTAATAGCTGAGCGTTAAGTCGACAAACATCAATATTTCAGAGATTAGTATTCAATGTCGGTGTCCCTAAAATTCCTCTTCCGCAATTCCTTAAGTGTCTCCGTTTCGTCCTTCCTTTTGGAGTTGCTAACTGCTGACTGTGCAACGATAGTACGAAAAAAAATGATTAAAAAAAAAAAAATCTAAATTTGAAGACTGTGGTAATCAATTAATTAAAAAATGTGACCTACATGCCATGGTAAGCGTATTTAAAATGTTTTTCCTTGTCACCTGACTAAATGAGATTGTCTTTACTCTTACTTGCACCAAACTATCAATGCCACTGCCGTTTTCAGTAGTAAAGTAAACATGTTTAACTGAAAATTAAATATTTCAATGAGTATACTATTATTATTATATATATTTTAAAAAAAATCTTATTACGTTTTAAATGTTTATGTGGAGGACTTATATATCTTATTATTAGTATATTTGTCATCGTATCTTATATTTTTCAGACTCCACTTCCATACGTAAGATTATTGCGTCTTCAGTATATATATGGTTTACGTTTAGTCTTGCAGTTTCATTAGAGTTGTTAATGATGATAAATGGTGGGATTTTCTGGTTTATTCAGGCAACCGATGCCACGCCCGAATACTAGAAAGGGAGAAAGAAAACGTGCATTTTTTATGTATACGAAATAACTGAGGTGTTTATATCATTATGTTTATCTGTCGGTTGAATTAAGTTATCATTGTGTTGCACTTTCTAAATAAGAAATAATTTATTTATTTATAATTATTAATTAAATATTGGTTCTTCTATCCTCTAGTATTTCAAGGTTTAATGACTTAACTAATGGTAATACTCTTGTCAGTTTGGAATATTTTCTAGTAATGAATATTGCAGCTGATTTTTGAATTTGTTCTAGTTTATTAATGCGTTCCATACAGAAGATGCATATTCTTGTATACGGTGAGATAGCATTTTNTATATATATATATATATATATATACATAGAAAGCCTGCAGTTTTGTTTGATATTTTACCAACTTTATTGACTTGGATATTCACTTATAGTTTCTTATTTATTACGACTTATTTTATTGCGGAGAGGGTAGATTCATGTTCAGGTAAGTGAAATCCTATTTCATTTGGATGTAACCGAAGATTTTATTTTTAAATTGATCAACCCAGGAGAGGAAATTTGTATCGGGATGAATTTTAGGACAACAGCCGTTTGACTAACTTTTATTGTTTATAATTTTTAAGTACGATTTCATGTGGCTGTGCTTTGTTGGCATTGCTTTTCTTGAAATTCTTAAGGGATTTTATAAAATTGTATATCCCAAATAGGCGTATTACACTTGGAATAAACACGTTTGCGTATATCCTTGTTGGCCCATTTCTGGTAAAAAAGGTCAGCAAACAGTGTTTTTGACACGAGAAAAAGATCTAATATATCTGGTTGCCTGGCCCGTTAATTACAAGCGTTTGAGCGTTGTCAATACCTGTAAACATTCATTTGGCTTGAGATCCACTTAACTAGTATTTTACTACCTTTTCTTTAAAGGTGACTAAAAGTGCTCTTAAAAAATACCAATCCAGTGGATTTTACATGGTTCTTGTTTTGAAACATTGATGGTTTACCAAAAGACCTAATATACAAACTTGTCACATACTATTTTATAAATTTCCGAACAAAATCCCTAAGCCATTTTAAAAAAATGAAAAATTAATTGAAGCAGCTTTATCATAAGGATCTACGCCCCCCCCCCCCACCCACTGTTTAAAAAAAATGCAATAACTACTTATCTCGAAACGTTATTAAACTAAATTAGGAATGTTGCAAGTGCAATGTCGTTTACAAAAAGAACTTGAATAAACTGAAATAATGATTGTAATTATTGACAAACTTTCTTTGCCATACTACACCAGTTAAGAGAATATAAGGACATCAATGAGAAAATGTGTTATCTTAAAAACATAACTGAGCTCAAAAATGAAGTCATTGAATGGGCTGCAGCCAAGTCAATGGAATAATACAAAAATGAATTCGATGACTGCTTAACTTCAGAATTAGTTAAATGTTCAGAACTTTTAAACATGTTATTGTCCAGCCCCAGGCTCAGGGTAATGTAAAGGAAGTAGCACAATGTGAAAATCAAACACACGTGAAACACATGCGCAGAGCTAAAAATACTTTTGCTTTTGAATAAGCTAAATTTATCACAGTCTTTTACAAATTCAACATGCACTTCGCACATATCTGAAGTCTATCTCTCAATGGTGACATCAAACAGCAGCAGAGCGCGATAATTTACAAAGTTGAAAAGAATATAATATTGAATAAGAATTAGAATGAGACAATCAGCACTGATAAGCTCTCTCTAATAAGCATTGAATAGGAACTTAAAAGCTTACGTAGCCATGAGAAAAATTCGCAAACAAAAGTTGTAGTTTGAGATAATCATAAATAAAAACAATATTTTAAAAAATTTGATCTTAAATTTTAAAAGTTTTGTGGAAACAATAATTAAGAATCAAATTACGCAGTTGGGACTTTTAAATATATATATATATTTGTAATTGCGATGACTGTTGAGAGATGAACATTGTAAATTTGAAATGTTTAAAAAAATTGGTATGGTATATTTATTTTTCTGATCTGCATGTTAAATTTATTCGTTTAAAAATTGTTACTTAAGTACTTGAGGGTCAATTACATATATTACACATGTAAAAAAATCAAGCCCTAACTGGAAAAAAAAAACTGTTGCGAACTGGAATCTTCCTCTTTCTGGTTTTGTTTAAAGCATTGATTGACTTGAGGGTATAATGTTTTCACCTCTTTCCATAATTTCCACCCATCTCTTCTTTAATAATTATAATTACAGTAAAGATATTATAGCATCTAATGTTCCACAACATTCATCTTCTGGCACTGAATAAAAGGTTTTTCAAGACTTCAGAGTTTGACTTTATTTCCCTACTAGTGATTTCCCCGCGCGTTGCTGCGGAAATTAGGATTTCAATTAGGGTTGAGAACCCGAGTAACACCAATTCAAAATACCTATTGATTTTAATTTGAATCAAGATGGATATAATAAATATATTAACTTCAACCTTTCAGGCTCCTACGTACACAAGAACTTGGCGATTTAAAGATCTGTCTTTTTTTTTAAAAACTCATATTTGGGAGGTAAAAACTAAATTTCGGCAATCATCCCCCTAGAGAGATGTGATTTAATATTTTTTGCCTCTTACCAGCGCGGGGGAGGGGGTACTCAACAACTTCCAAAATTTTAAAGTTTCTACCTAGATGGAAACTTGGAGAATTACTATTGATTCAGTTTTATACAACTCATTTTAGGATGAAAAAACTTTTGGACCCCGGGTGACCCCTGAGTGGAAATTTTTAAAATTTATATAAATATTTTCCTTATTACCATCGCGGGCTGTTACTAAACAACTACAGAAGGCTTTATACTTTTACCTACACAGAAAATGGGAGAAGCAGTAATTTTCCGTTTTTAAAGGCCCATTTAATCGAAAAACTACGTCTGGGCCTCCAACATGCAGTAAGGGATAATTTAAATATATATTCACATGTTACCATCAAGGAAGTGTACTCAACAACTTCCTAAAGCTTAAAGTTCTACATACTCGACAAAAATGTCAAATAGTGATTTTCAATTTTCACAGATAAAGAGAAAGAGTGTTTGGGACCCCGGCCCCACATAATTTGGAATTTTAAATTTCCTTTTCGTCGTGATAGGGTTCTCAACAACTTCCCATATTTTCATGCTCCTGCCTACACTGGAAGTTTGAGAATTAGTGATGATTGATGAGTGAGTGAATTTAAAACTATATTTGGGCCCCAGGTCCCCAGTAAGGGATATTTTAAATATGTTTTCACCAGCTAACATCGTGGAATTGTATTTAACTACCCCCCCAACGTTGCACGCCTTTACCTATTCAGTAAGTAAGAGAATTATTGATTTTCAATTTTTAAAATAACTCATATAAGAGAAAAAAACGTTTTTGAGGCCCCAACCCCCATGAGTGTGTATTTCAAAAATCTTTTACACCAACTTTCGTTGTGAGAGGTTACATAACAATTTTCCAAAGTTTCATGCTCCTACCTACTCTGAAAATTTGGACAATTAGTGATGAGTCGATTTTTTATATAAGAACAACTATATTTGGGACCCCGGCCACCCATGAGAGGGAGTTTTACATTATTTTTTGCAAAATTACGTTGGGAGCGTGTACTCAAAATTTTGTCCACAGTTTCAATCATCTACCTATACAGGAAAAAGGAGAAATAGTGATTTTCAATGTTTATATAGCTCATATTCGGAAAAAAATTTGTTGGGGCCCCGGCTCCCATGAGTGGGAAATTTTAATTTTTTTTGTGTCAAAGTAATCGTAGGAAACATGTACTCAAAAAAGTTTTGGGCCCCCGGCGACCCATGAGAGGAAATTTTTAAAATTTATATAATTATTTTTCCTTGTCTACCTACACGGGAAATAATATTTTCAATTTTATAAATCTCATATAAGGAAAAAAACGTTTTTGGGGCCCCGGCCCCCTAAAGTGTGTATTTCAAAATTCTTTTACACCGAATTTCGTCGTGAGAGAGTAATTAACAATTTCCCAAAGTTTCATGCTCCTACCTACATTGAAAATTGGAGAATTAGTGATGAGTCAGTTTATAATATTAGAAAAATTATATTTGGGCCACCGGTCCCCCATTAGTGGGAATTCTAACATTCTTTTTTGCCAATTTTTGTTGGGAGATTATACTCTACAATTTCCCAAAGTTTCATGCTTCTTCCTGCACGGGAAATTAGAATATTGTTGATTTCCATTTTTATTAAGGCCATGTTAGGAACAAAATATTTTGGGTCCCCGGTCCACATGAGCGAGATTTTTAAAACTCTTTTTCGCCAGTTTTCGTTGTGAGAGGCTTTCCAACAACTTCCCAAAATTTTATGCTCCTACCTACACCGAAAATTGGAGAATTAGTGATGTGTCGGTTTTTAATATAAGAGAAACTATATTTGGGCTCTCGGCCCCCCATGAGAGTTAGTTTTAAAATTTGTTCTAGCCAATTTTCGCCGGGAGCGTGTACTCAAAACTTTTCCAAAGTTTCATATTTTAACCATATGGGAAATAGGAACATTGGTGACTTTAAATTTTCATAGAGCCCATATTATGAAAAAACATTTTTGGCGCCCGGGCCCACTTGAGCAAGAAATTTAAATTTCTTTTTTTGCCAATTTACTTGTTAGTGGGTACCAAACAACTTACCAAAGTTTCATGCTTCTACCTACACGGGAAGTTGAAGAATTAGTGATGAAGGAAAGAACAGTATGTGGGCCCCCGGCCCAACATGAGCGAGATTTTAAAAATTCTTTTTCGCCAATTTTAGTAGTTAGAGGGTACTTAATAACTTCCCAAATTTTCATGCTTCTACCGACACGGGAAAAAAGGAAAATGGCAGATTTAAAATTTTTAAACGGTCCATATAAGGAAAACACTTTTGGGGCCCCCGGCCCCACATGATGGAGATTTTTAAAATTCTTTTTCAACAATTTTAGTCGTTGTTGGGTACCCAACAAAATCCTAAAGTTTCATGTTTCTACCTACACGGTAACTTGGGGAATTAGTGATATAAAAAAAAACAGTTTTTTGGCCCCCGGACCGACATGAGCGAGATTTTAAAAATTCTTTTTCGCTAAATTTCATAGTGAGAGAGTACCCAACAACTTCCCAAAGTTTCATGCTTTCTACCTACACGGGAATTTGGAGAATTAGTGATGAATCAGTGAGTGAGTGAGTCAGTCAGTCAGTGAGGACTTTCCCTTTTATTAGTATAGATTATCTAGTATCTTTAGGCTTAATGTAAACTACTTCATGGTTATTATCGTCTATAATATAGAAATATGTCAAGCATAGTGATAGTTCTAAAATATAAATAAGGAAATGAACTTCGAACTTGGAAGAAATTCAATATTAATAATAAACGCTTATATATACACACAAAAAAAAAACAACCAAACACACACACAAACAAATTTTTAAAAAACTATTAAAAAAACATCGTAAAAGCTCATTAATACAGCAAATATAAAATTTAATGCAGCGAGAATCGATAATTAGACAGTTATGAAACTGGAAATATCTGTTCATTTCCTATCAAACAAAATGTTTACAACATTTTTTTCTTACATGGAACCCATTGCTTTTAAGCAGAAAAAAATAATAAAGATATTTGCAGGGCATATACTTGCAGGTTTGCTATATATAATAAATAATATGTGTTTTTATGTTTAATTACCTTAAAAATAAGGCAAAACCATTTTAGGTTCTTTTTTAGTTTTAATATAACAAGCAATTTACATGCCAAAACATTTTCAACATGTCGCAAAGTTAAAAATAATGTAAACAATCTTAACATTAATCGGACATACTGTGAAAAAATCATGTTAAGCCTGGTCCCTTTTGGAACTCAGGACGTGTTAGCGCATTTTCGTATTATGTATCAGTACTTATGTTAGATATCAGCATTATGTAGTTATCAGTAATTGTGTTTAGATTCTAGACATATTTTTATGAATTTTCTTGTGTAATGAATATACCTGACTTTTTTTTTATTTAAAAGTCATTTCTTTACATTTAAAAAAAAAATTATATTCTCTTTAATCTAACTACAAGTCACCACAAATGATGACGTAAAACTCTCTAAACTTTTACACATATTCTAACGACGTCAACTAAAAAAAAACAACTAATTCTTTTGCACCCTTTCGCACCACTCTTCAATGCCCCAAGGATTATGCATTCGACTTCCGGCAATGGCGGCCGTTCACTGCGCTAGTGTTACCTCTCGATTCGAAATATTTTTTGGTAGTTTTAACGGGTTTTTTTAACGGATCGAGTAACTGAGTGTTGATGCACAAATGGCATGTCAGGACATACAAAAAACATATATACCTCATGGGTCTAGGACTTATGGATGCTGAGATCAAGGGTGATACGGACAAAACGGGTGCAATAGCGCATTCGACTTCTTGAAAATGCGCTATAAATTAGAAGAATTTTAGATTACCTTTATATTGTTCTTTGTATCATTATTATGTTTACGCTAGTCTGTCGTGTATTTAATTGCACATACCTTTGTTATTTCTAATATATACAGGATTTATAGTAGCACACTTTCTTAAAAAACATGATTTCATTTTATGGAGTCAATTATATAAACGGTACATTAATTTTTTTCTTTTTCTTTTTAAAAAAGAAAATGTTACTTTTTTCTGACTAAATGGCTCTCAATATTTCATGGTCATAAATTAAAATATTGTTTGTAATTTCCCTGTAATAAAAATACCTTTCATATCAACCATTGTAAAGAAATCAACTTCATGATATGACACTCTTTGAATTGCATGATTTTAATCTCACTTTAATTAATATTTAAATAATCAAGAAATACACGTAGCAAAAACAATACAATATTTATTGAAATTAATTTTGCTACTACTACTATAACCTCACCTTCTTTTCTAAAAAAATGTTAATAAATAAAAAAAAAATTCAATGCTACAAACATTTAGAACGTTTTAAAGGGCAAAAATATTATGTTTAATACATATGTTTAATTAATTTACAGATGTATCTTTAAAAAAAATCAATTTTAAAAAGCTCTCGATGTTTTAAATTAAAACCTTCTTAAAACACTTTTACTAAACCCCAATTTCGGCTGCCCAAACCTCTAAAAAATCCGAACATCAAATGATTTTTAAAAGTTATTCTTTTCTTTAATGTTGATGTAGAAGAAAAAATATTGTTTTGCCCGTGCAAAAAGAATTAGAGATTATATTGATGCAGCACTTTTACATTTTAACAACAAGATAACAAAAACTGATGGTTAAGACAGTTACAAACATCTGATTATTGTGTTTAATAAGATGTGCTTCATTTTTCTTCAAAGTGGTAGTCGAAACTTGCATAGTTGTAGTTTCGACCCCATTGCCACTTTCGATGGCCTTATTGGTTGCTGAATTGACCCTTGTCGTAGCATCACTTTTGGTAATGTTATGTGGACTTGAAGTTGTTTCCAGAGATGAAGAGGAAGACTTCAAATCGGTTGTGGTTGTTGTTGACTGGCTGCTGATCTGAGAACTTGTTGCTTCAGTTGAGCATGACGAAGCTGCTGTTTTTTCAGTTGCGGAAATAATTTACAAGTAGGTAAATAAACATTTGCATTTTTCAAACGATTGGAAGTTTGGAAAATAAAATATTTTCTCAAATGAAACACACACCCCTTAGAATATCTAAAAAGTTCAGCGCTCTACACACACAAATCATGTAAGATCAGTATTATTATTTTAAAAAATCTATACACGAAAATTACTATTAATTTCTTTTTTTTCAGGTGACATTATAAATACTCTGTTCGATTTCTTTTTATATCAATACAGCGTATAAAAGTGATCCATTTTTATGGAAAATTTTGTTTTTGCGTATGATTGAGCAAAATATGGGATTCCAATATGTGAACCTTTTTTTCTTTGCTTACATTTGAATTGATAAAGAAATGAAAGTTTAAATGACGCATTTCGTGGGTATATTGTGTATTCGATATATTTGCTACGAAAAACAAGAAACATTTTTCTGTTTTTTTTAATTTTCAATGGCTCGTTTCTTATGTAGGTACAGAAAAAGATCAATACAAGTTAAATATGAAAATATAATCTAATGTGAAAAGGAAAAAGAAACAACGATGTTACTTATTTTTTTTTTGTTATCACTATTTTCATTTTTCGTAAATTTCAAAGAGGTTTAATGCAAGTTATAAGTAAAGTGTACAGCTACATGGTTTCAGTACATACTTATCTCCATACAAAGAAACTGCATTTCAGTTTGACAATCGTCCTCCCTTACCCTGCTTTTGGAGGCTGGCTGTACATAGATGCTTGCACAATCCAATGTGTCGGTGTGATAATCCGGTACACCGTTTTCATACTGCCATAGCCCAGACCACTCTGTGGCCTCATTGCAATCGGCCTCCCATACCCAGGTCCCCTCTACAGCGATGTCGTTAGCATCGATCCACACAGACGTGTCTGCAGTGTCAATACAGATAATTCATCATCAATTGTTTCATTTTCATTCTCGAGAAATCTAAAATAAACCAGTAGTTTTAAAAGGGGAAAAAAAAGTTGGAAATTGATTTTACTATAGATCATGATCGATATATTTAATATGTTTACTTCATCATCTTTTCTGTGTGTTTTTCGTGTTCCCGCAGGAAAAATAAAATAAAATGATAAAGTTATAATTTATGAATAACTGTATCCCAGCAAGGAGATGAGAAAATACATTTATTAATTAAATAAACATTTACATTAAAATAACCACATAAATTACAATACGAAATATATTAGCTACGTAAATCATTAACAAAAAATGTTGTTCCATTAATTTTTGAAAAATTAATCTGAAAAGATGAGTCGTAAGTGCAGTTTTGAAGGACTTGGTAGTTGAAAAAGTACAGATGTGTAGTGGTAGAGAATTCTGTTGTTGGCCAGCATAAAAAGAAAATGACCTTTCGCCAAATGTTTTAGCTCGTGTCTTAGGAAAGCAGATAATGCTTGTGTGTGCTAAAAAGATTAGGTAATGACTTGTTGGAAAAACCGATAGAAGTTCAGTAAGATAGAAAGGGCATGAGTCAGAAAAAAAGCATAATTTAAAAATGACCGACATGAAGTTATCTTATCAAGCTCAGAAATTAACTATTATTTTGGAATATTTTACAATGCGGAAGGGTACTCAACAACTTCCAAAAGTTTATTACTTCCACAAACGCTGAAATTTGAAAAACATTGTGATGTATAAGTCGAAATACTTTTTTTTAAAATACATACATACATATATATATATACACATTTACAAATAAAACTTACAGTCTTCTACCTGTTCTGTTGTCTCTAAAAGCTGCGTTAGTGACTTAATAGCAGCAAGGACTCCACCAATGGACAGACATGCATTCTATTGTTTAAAAAGGTTCAATTTTTTATTAAAAAATAAAATAATATGAAAATGAAAGCTGAAAGTAATTTTTTTTTTCTTACCTAAGAGATTCTCAATTTTCATGTCTATACAACATTTCATTTAATATGGCTTCATGTATCACGTAGTGACACGTTAAAATTTAAAAGAAGATTAGCTACATTTTTAAACATTAAATATCTATGGTTCCTGGAATTCAACTATTAAAGAAAAAACTATTTTATTAAAATTTAAATCTTAGAAGCTTTAGTCTACAATCACATTTAAGGCTTGCTGATTTTTACCTACCAGTGCATTCCGGTCAACTTCATACAAGATGTGTCTATATATTTATTTTATAAGTATTTAACCAAATGCTTTTGTGTACATTGCACTTTTAGAAAACTTTATTTACTTTTGCTCCAACATACGTTAACCTCGTGCTGTTATAAAGGAAACATACATTTTCAGAAGAAATGGACCCTGACCATCTACATGGTACTGAAATGTATAATTAGAAATATAATAATGTTAGTAGGATCAAAGTAAAAAGTTAGTAAAGAGACGGAATGAGTGCGATGAAAGTTAAAAAATAAAGTTAATATTTCATTGCTTCAAATGTCTTTTATAAATACATTGTCTTACTATATCTCATTTTTTATTTCATTATTTTGTAGAGTTTTTCCAAAAGGAAATGAATTTTTTAAAAAATAAATGACATACTCTTAATACCAAATGATACATTTCTTAATAATAAACTTCAAATAACATGCCTGCATATGTCATGACTTTACAAAGTTAATAAAGTAAAATAAACAGCTTTCAAATGTAATTGTTAAGGTTATACAGCGTCAGATAACAATTTTGTGTTTGCTTTTAGTTTTTTATGAACTTTACATAATAATGAATAATTACTTTCTGTCTTAGCGATTTTTCTGGAGTTGATGCTTATTGATTATCTTTTGAAATGCTTGTATTAGAGAAAAACAATAATCGGGTGTTAATTTTGTAATTAAAAAGTATATATTATTTAAGACATACCACATCTTACAGTTGGAAGACTAAAATATACAAGAAATAATAGTATTTATGCATGTTTCCATGCCATGAGGCCCGTCTGAAGTTCAATAATAAATTTCCATTACCTGTCATATACAAATAAAAAATAAAACTATTATATTTTACTTGGTAAAAAGAAAATACAATTAGTAGTAAATAAATCAGTTTGTTTGCAAGAGTACGTTTGGTTTGCTTTGTTTTCTGTCGCATATGTTTTTACATGGATTCATGTATATATATACATATATTGTTTCACATTGATTGTTCATTTTTGTGTTTTTAAAAATTTGTTTTTTTAACATTGTAAACAACAAAACTGAAGGTCAATATTCATATATAACCTACTAATGCTATAATTTTTTTGGTGAAACAGGTAAGAAACCAATCTTTAAAAAATTGTTAATGAACATCTAAATGTATACTGTTTATTATAATTTTAAAAAAAAAATTCATTAACTAAACTTTTGAAATCTGTGTACATATTTGATTACAGATGTATTTAATTATTTTCATCATTACTAAATTTTGCTAAATAATGTTCAAATTGTTTTTTAATTAAATATATACTTAGTGAGCTCTTATCTTAGATATACAGACGCTCCTTCTATGCAGAAGATAATTGCGTCCACAGACCATGAGAGATGATCTGTTGTCAAGTGATGCAGCGGTCACAGGCCACGGCTATAGGGGTTCCACGCATTACCCCAGCCGCCTAACTAACATTCGTGTGGATTCGAACCCGTGACCATCGGTATGACAGTCGAGAGCGCTACCTCTCGACCACCACGTCTCATAAGAGAATTTGAAAGAGTTAAAGAGGGAGGAGATGCTAATATATTTTATAAAAATTAATTGACTTTGATAAAAAAAAATGAAAGTATGATACATAAATAAATAAATGTGCTATTGATGAAAGCTTTCATTAAAAATTGATTAATAAACCATGTCTTTAAAATGAGAAATTAACAAAAATGTATTAATTACTCACCTCTTTAAACGTGTATTGCATGTATGTGGTTGAAATACTGAATAAACTTAACAGTACAGGAGTTTTGCAATTTGTGATTTACTTAACTGTATTTATATACTCTCAACTATGTTAATAGATCAAGGATAGTGTACGTTCAGTCCATAGCAACCAGTTCATGCAGAAATTATTCACTTGCTACGTTATTATATTTTATTTTTAAAAAAACATTTGCCCTATTTTCATATGAAGTAGTAAAATACCCATTGCCTCAGCGAAAATGAACGATTTAATTAGTGCTGAGAAACATGTAAAAAGTATGTCATATTTTACCAAAAGTATTAAAAGCATTAAAATATTCAAATATTGCGAATGACAAAAACACCATATCATCGATATAAGTGCTGTCATTGGTATCAACTAGAGCTTAACTATAATACCTTAAATTTAATGAAGATAGGATAAGTTAAGATATATCATGCCTAATGTTGTAGGCTGTTAAGTCCATACCCGTAGAATTTCCACATAATACCTCCTAAATTTTGTTCTTAATTTATCCCTATAGCTTCTCAATATATATCATAACATGATTGTGTATAAAATTTAATTTAAGACACACACATTTCAGCCATATACCTTTCCAATAACTATCTAAAAGTATATGTCCATCGGTTAATACGTAATAATCATAAAGCTTATACAGCAAACCATTATTGGGAGCTAGTATTTATCAGTACTATATTTAAACATAAAAAATAAGTTAACATCAATCTTGATTATATTATATAAACGTGTTTGTCAAAATAATTTAAAATCGTGTAATTTCAAATTAGGAATAAAATGGAATGAAATAGTCCCGGACTAAAGCCCTAAAAGATGAAATATTCATATGCCCGAATATTTCAGTTTTAATTATGATATAGTGGCCTGTTAATATCTGTCAAGATTTACTTAATATTTAAACGAGATTAAAAATTTTAAAATTTTACAGAAAAAAATGTTTTAAGGCATTAAAATCACTAAGACATCATATATTTTTTATTGTAAGTTTGTTCTTTTTTAAGAGAAAAAAAAAAAAAAAAAAAAAAACAAACAAACAAACAAAAAAAAACAAACGATAGCAGAAAACGTTTATATAATGTATTAAACAACTTCCTAAAGATTCAATTGATGAAACAGAATAATCATTCAATAGTTTATATAAGTAAAAAACGACATTGAGGGCTCACAGTTTTAATGTACGTCAGAGGTCAAATTTGCCACAGCATGAATGTGTGGCAGATGATAATTTGAAACATCTGATCACTACAATTTTTATCATTGTGGATTTTTGTTTTTGTATTGTAAAATCGTATAGCATTAAATTGGGAATACAAGTTGAGGCGTTTTAGAAAAAAATATTTTGGTGACTGCAACCCCAAAGGTATGAACATTAGGATTTCAATACTTACTAATATTTTATGATGGGTTATTTTTATTTTTAATTTATTCTTTTTTTTGTTAACGTTTATCCATTTTTAAGTCAATGTTTTCTTCTCTTTTAACAAGTAACCATCAGAGAATTTTATTAAAAAAACTCAAGCACATGACTAAACAGTCTAATTACTCTCAATTTTTACATTTCTTAACGACTGGCTATGAAGGTTGTTATATCCTAGATATACTCATTGGTCTTGTGTTCACGAAAAGAAGTCTAGATAATTTTTTTTTCATGCATTTTTTCAATTTACATTTTTTTTTCTTCTATAATTGTTCCGACGCCTCTTTCACGTGTGGTTCCTTCTGATTAAATTACCATGTACTTGTCTGCTGATTAGTCCCTGCTTCCTTCCATCTACATTCTCTTTTTCCGAGCACGCTGACTTCAATGCTTTTCATTTATATTTTGATGTTATCCAGTTTCCCGGGTTGCATACGTGTTCTGACATTCCGTGTTCCTAATGTTATGTCATAGTTATGTTTGTTCACAATAGTTTGATGGCGATTGGGTGCCACATCTGGCGCATGAGATTTCCTGCCGGATGAGGCTGGCCGAAACCTTCCCTTTACGTCATTGGCGAACTTGAAGTTGTGTTGTAGGATGACTGAACTAAGGCTGTGGTTAATTGTGCGCGAATTCGCCAATATTTTATACGTTTAAATGATCATCTGAAATCTCTTGAAAAAACAACAACAATGCAATAGCTTTGTGTGCATGGTTACATTAGCAGAGTAAAAATTGCAAGTAAATGCGTGAATATTTCGAATTTTACAGCGAAATCGGGCAAATCTACTGTCAAACGTCAACAAAATGGCGGACATTTTTACCACATCATTACATTTTGTTGTGTGTCAATGATCTTTTAATAAACAAAAATTAGATTTCATGCATGCTTTTCAAAATTTAAAACATATTTCCCTCTTAATTTTTTTTTTTTAAAGTTTGTTTTATAAGGAGTATTACAAGTTAAATTCTTAAGTTCAAGAGCGAACACTTCTTCTAACGATGTCGAAGTGTTACCACACTAGTTGTAATACTAGTTTCTAGTAATAGGAATGTTGGAAGGAAACATTGGCTTCAAATTGAAGATGACTCTAATTCTACAAGTAAGTAAGCTTGTAGACTTTAAAAAAAAAAATATTTTCAATGAAGAATTAAAGATAACTGGGTCAAACAATAATTATAAAAATATTAAGTTTAAGACTACATCAAGTTAAAATGGTTAAAAAATTAATTAGGTCAATATAATTTAAGTGTGTGTTTCGACTTTTAACTATAATATTAAATATTTCTTAATTTTAAAATTAAAAATTATTTTGAAATATTCTAGCCTATGATATATGTACACTGGCACGGGTTCAAAACAGCGACAGTCAAAACAGCGACCATCATAACAGCGACTTCAAAACAGCGACTGTGTCAAAACAGCGACAGTCAAAACAGCTACTTCAAAACAGCGACTGTATCAAAACAGCGACTGTATCAAAACAGCGACTGTATCAAAACAGCGACTTCACAACAAAGCTATTCTGGTCCAACCGTAAACCTAACACAGTGGTTCTCAACTTTTTGACACATAGACCCCTTTTTCATTTTCTAAACTTATCCAAGGACCCCAAGTAAAAAACTAATTAAATGCATAGAGAAAAAATAAAACCTAAAACAATTGCAACATTTTGATGAAGTATTTAATGAAAATTATATATTTTGATTTAAATAAAATTTAAAAGCAATTAATGACGCAGATTAGCATATGCTACATACATATGCACTTATTCATATACAAAAAGCTGGTGAGTGACATAAAATTGTATCAACAAAAAATTAAAAATAACATTTAATTTGTCTTAGCTCCATAATATATAAATGAATTAAAAGGAAGATTAAAACAGAATAGAAAAGATGAAGGTTACTTAAATTATGTGACATGTATCTCATTTTGATAAAGTATTTATTGAAATTAAAAGTTTTGTTTACAATAAAAATTAAATCAATTCACTGAGAAGACTTGTCGTTAAGCGACCTTTACAGCCAGTCTTTGCACATCTCCAGTTAATTGTATTTAATTGTATTGTGTCCTTCCTGTACAAAAAACCTTCATAGCTTATCATGTCACTTCCTTTTCTTGATTGTGTCAACTCCATTTTAGGCTACTTCTGGACCTGTCTCACAAAATAATTCTACTGCTTTGAACACGACGGATATATGCAGTTAGTTTTCTCTCGTTAGCTAGCAGTCAGTGAAATAATGACGTGTGTACTTCAGATTTATCTTCTTATCTTATCTTATCTTATATGTTACAGACGCTCCTTCTGTACAGAAGATTATTGCGTCCTACGTAATTTAGTAAATCATCAACAGCCTTTTGTTTGCGAGCATGTATATATACCCGGTATCCTTTTCGACGTGCAACTAAGCACACCCGATCCGATGTAATCGGACAATAAAAAGGTCACGTGGTCAGGTAAAGGTACGTAGATTCACTCTACCCCAAGTCATTTTATTTACATTTCCCATAAATCTCGCCAGCAAACGTTTACCTGTGGTCGTCGCTTAGTCTAGCCCTCGTAACATTTCCTGATGTAACATGGGCCAGCCAACGAACAGTGCCTGGTCTCGGTAGACTTCAATTGATCTCTCCACCCCGATCAAAGTGGCGATGTAATAGGACTATAAAATAAAAATGCACGTGGTCAGATAGTCCTTTGTAAAAATACCTAAATTTATTCCGCCTCTCATTTCATTATTTACCTTCTCATAACACTCGCCACAACCATGGATATACATAACACTATAACATAAAAGTCAATCTTCCCTCCACTCCCATGCCAAACATACTTAGAAAGGACCACATGTATCTTTAGTTTTAAAAAAAAAAAAAAAATTTCACAGCGGTTTTACACTTTTAATCGTAAAATCAAAATCAATTAATGAAATATAAAAAAACAACAAACCAATTTGTTATTAAGGTGTTGACATAAATGGTGAACCTCACAGCACTGAAACCATCACAAACCTGCGCCCTTTCATTCACTTCTGTTTCTGTGTAGACCTACCTAGCATAAAAACTGAATTGTAATAAGATGTACAAGGTTGTCAGTATATAAAGTTAATACATTAAATAGTTACTAACACCGCGTAGTGGACAATATCGTCCAAGCAGCTGGGCCCGTATGACCTAACATAACGTTCCTTAATTGTTGTTGACATTTTGGTCAGTTTATTTTCGTCTTAGTTTATGAGTATGACGAATGCATTGATAGGATGAATAAAAGTTTATAATGCATTATAGTTCACAATAGTTTGTCACTGAGTGTGTAAAATGAGGTGCATGGATGGTGGCTAGGTTACATTGTATGGCGATCATGAAGGTGAAAATACTGCGGCGTTTATAATGGTTTCCCTGCCATATTTTTTTTTTAAATTAAAGCCCCCTTGTCGAAACGGCACGTGTTCGACTGTCCGGTGGTTACACAATGGCATGTTACGAAGGCTAGACAAAGTGGCGACCACGGACCGCCTGTTACGGAGAAGGTAAACAAAGAGATTGTTGGCTGAAAGAATGTAGGTACCTTAAAATGGATTATCTGAGCACATTGCCTTTTTATTATATATAGGATTGGAGTGGTGAAGGAGTTGGATAGATTTGGAAGGATCAAATATTTAACCATATTAATATTTTTTTATTTTTAAAACCCAGAAGAAAAAATATTTTTTTTGCGAAGTAAAAACGAGGGTCAAAACATCCGAGGATCAAAAAGTTCTGTAGTCAAACTGCCTCTGCCCCTCCAACCACAAACCCCCTCAATAAATCGATTGAATATATGTTTGCTAATCTCTATCGAGCTTTCTTCACAATATATTTGACTAAAGTAATAACAGTTATAATTTTATTTTTGAATTTTATTTTTTTAGATGTGCCCTGAAACTGTGTATATTATCTTTAAAACACCACACCAACATTTATTTATACACACCTCCAGTTGATTATTTTAAATTTTATATTGTCCCTTCTCTACAAAAAAGCTTGCATTATCACAAGCAAAAGAAAAAAGTCGCTATTTTGATACAGTCGCTGTTTTGATACAGTCGCTGTTTTGATACAGTCGCTATTTTGACCGTCGCTGTTATGACCGTCGCTGTTTTGACACAGTCGCTGTTTTGAAGTCGCTGTTATGACGATCGCTGTTTTGACCGTCGCTGTTTTGCCCGGATGCGATGTACACTATGTATTTTTTATACTAATAATTTTAATTTAATAGAATGACTTGCAGTATAACGGAATCAATAATATATATAAATTACTGAAGCGAAATACTTGCTCCACTTTTAAAATAATTCTACTACAATTAATGCTATACACTTATTTTGCATATATTTTTTATACTTTTAATTATAATTTAATGTTACCATTATAATTACATATTGGAATTTTATATTAAATTTAGCAATTGGTAAATATCCCATTACATTAATTTCAAAATTACGATTTACACTGTTTCAATGATATTTTAAATTACTAGGCAGAAGTTAGTAAGTTTTCAAATACTATTACAATTGCACATGTACTCTACATTTTAACAGGCCGTAACGAAATACTTTATTAATTGCAACAATAACACGTAACTGTCGCATATTTATTCAACTTTTACCAATTCACATTTTAAAAGAAACTTTTGGTTTAGTTTAAACTTTTAGAATTTTTTATGTATGCACAAAAATCTAATTTTGAAGACTAATTTATATATATAACAATGTGAGTAAAAGCAAAAATGGTAAGAAATAAGTAAGAAGCTGTTATCACCTGATTCATTGGGAGGACAGTTAGGATGAGAAACGGGCAAAAAAACATTATGTGTCTGCTACCACGTCTTTATAAAATGCCAAAGTGCTAAAGCTCGGAATAAAATTAAAAACTGCTACAACTTTTGGTAAATTCTGATGGACAAGAACAAATTGAAAGGTAAAATTCTTTTAATGAATCATGCTTGTTCTTTGTGAAATTCATCACCCAATAAAACCTAATAACAACAAGAAATTTAATGTAAACCGTAATTAAAGCAAACAGTTTGCCCAAGCACTCATGACATTAATCAAAAATAAAGGAACAAATTATTGCTGTTTAAAAAGGTTAACTACACACTCTCTTAACAGTGATTTAATTATTGAAAATTTTAGGCATACCTGTGGAATGATGTGAATATGCATTGCTTAAAACTAGTATCAATCGAATATTGATTAAAACAATTTTACAAATAAAGAGTGAAAAAAAATGTTTAGAATATGTATACATTTGTTCGAATTATTAAAAAAAAAAGTATTAAAACAAAATAATGTAATAACCTAGATCACAGCACCTGTATCGCTGAGAAACTTAGTAATGTTAGCAGTTAAACAATGGGGAAAAAACAAACACATATTTATATATCTTTTGCAAAAGGGAAATAACTCGACACGGCAAAAAAATAAAAATAAATAAAGGCAATAAAACTAAAAAAATAATTTTTTTTACAAATTTCAAACGGGATCAAAGTGTTCAACAGATGACACCCGTAAAGTGTAATACTTTGAAACATTGTATTAGAGCATGGAACGAACATTAATAATTCATTAGGGCTGTTATTGATTAAATTAAATATAATCGTTAACTTTTGAAAAATTAAGGAAAAATGAATCGATAATTATGTTAAAGCTAAAAATAAAGACATATGACGTCATTAAACTGAAAATTTCAGGAAAAGTAGTAAAAACAGGCAATTGATTTTTTACCAAGTTATTTTTAAAATATAGTTAGCAATAAAAATAAGTTAAATAAAGTATGAAAGTTTAGGCACTTGGATGAAAATTTAAGATTAATTTAATAAACACAAGTAATACAGCTATGGATCTATAAACATTTTTTTTAACTCAAGTTGTTCGAAAGTTATGATGGGAGCTATGACCTCATAATCACTTTTTTCACTATGTTGTTTTCCCACACATTTTGTGCCCTTTATGGCATTTTTTAAATTGCCCGTAACTTAGGTATTTAATTGAATTCAATGTTATAAATATAATATTATTAGGATTTAAATATAAGTAGTTCAAAAAATGTGAATGAATTAAAATTTTGTTGTTGTTAATTTATTAAAAATAATGGAATTTTTTAAATAGCGTTTGTCCTTATAAAACATGTTATTTTAAAATTTACAAACATAACATCTCTTTTAAATGGATAAGTTTGTAGGTAAAACATAAACAACAAACTATTTTTAATAATTAATTATTTATTAATAAATGGAACATTCTTTTTTAAAAAAAAAACTTCTTTAAATTTAGCAGCTGTTTTATGGATTAAAATAATTTATATCGATAAATTTTTGCATCCCTACAATTTAACAAACTGTCTTTGTAAGTAATTTTCATTTAGGAAAGCGCACCAATATAGCATCTTGCCCAATTGATTTTTATACTTGTTCCATTGGATGAGATTGACATTTATAAAAGTATTACTAGCGCTTTAAGGCTAATGAAAATCGGCTTTTTAATGATTGTACTAGACAGCACATTTTAAAAAATATATAAATAAAACAAAACAATTAATAAATTCACGAATAGTGATAAAAAATGCGCAGAGAAGAAAAAAGACAAAATTATTTAAGCCACTTAAATTTGTTCCACAATTCTTTATGGTTGTTAGTTCACACTTAAAGACATTTGTTGAAGTTGCGATCACTTTTGTAGTCAATGGTGATAATGAAGACACCGCCTCTTTAATATTTGTTGTGATTGGAGTTGTTGAAGTTACTGTCTCTGCCAACGTTGTTGTTTCTATAAAAAAAAAAATAAAATAAATGTAAACTTAAGTTTATCAAAATCATGTTTGCTTTATCTTGTTCTTAAGAATTTGCTGCTAAATTGTATATTTGAAATTGCATTTATTAACAAATTCTGAATCGTGATAATCCTAGCTTTACGTGAAAGTTGGCATGTTATGTTTATGTTGTTTGCTTATTAATGGTATTGTGCATTAATGCACTTACGACTTTTAAACATACATCACAAATAAATTCAGTATCCTCGTGTCTTTTGGCTTCATGAGTCTACCCAGTAAACCAGTTCAATCATTCAGCACCTATCCCAATAAGTGACCTTACGGCCTAGAGATCTCCCTTCCAATGGAAGTAACACTTTTAAAGTGGTCGACTGGGCCTCCAGTAAATTGCAATAACACTTCCCACTAAAATTGATGTCCCAAGATTGGTGGAGCTTCACTACTTCGACTGGCAAAAACATTGTTGCCGCTACAGCAAAAGATGCGAGTTTCTAATTGTTTAGGATATCCCAATAGTGGGCATTCATGAATGGCTTACTTAGAATTTATGGATTGTATGGTTAATTCAAGGAGGGGTGTATGACTGGCGGGGGAACACGTGGTACTCTCTAGAGTGTAGTTCGCCAATCATTGGCTCTCACCAGTGTCTCCTAGAAACTGTAGCACCTCGTGCAACTGTTTCGACTGGCTTGCTTAACGTTCGAGGGAGTAGCCGACGGGGCTCAAATCTTTGGTGATATATGTATGTTAACTTTGCAAGCGAAAACTGTGTTTGTTGGAATAATTGTGATATACCTTTATATCTTTCGAGAAAATTTAAATAAACGTAAAATGATGATTAGATACATTACATTACCTCTCTCCATACACAGGAAGCCCATGTTGTTACTAGGGTATGTATATATTGCTCCTTTACCACGACCACTTGAAATCATTCCAACAAAGTCATATTCGTCGCTGTAGGCTGTGGGATGGTTGTAGTTTTCATTCCAAAAACCACTTAACTCATTTGCAATGGAACCATCAGCTTCCCAAACAAATGTTCCTTCTGACACAGCATCAGTGGCACCAAGCCAAACCAAAGGTCCTATATTGTTAAATAGGTTTAAAATAGAATAATTAACAAAATATATATTAGCGTTTGTAAATACAGCTACAAATTGTATCTTAATAGGAAAATTAAACAGTTTGTTGAAGTTTTTGAATTTTATTTTAAACAAAAGTGCTTTGGTGGCCACCACTCCTCCCGTTAAAAAGCAATGTGCATTAGCTTGTGAATAGTTAATAAAAAATTATTTTTTCGCAAACTTTTAGACAAAAATGAATACGAAAAATAAATTTATGTGTTTTTTTTTATATCATACGGATGTTAAGATGTCCAAACATGACATGATTATAAAGAAACAAGAAGATGTTTTTTTATGATTTAAAAAGAAACACCTACAACTATCCTATAACAAAAAAGGTCATTCAAAAAATAAAATATATTTACAACCTTCCTTTGGAACATTACTTGTTGCCTCATCAAATTGTGCAATGCTAGTTATCTTTGCAAGAACTCCGCCAATCGCCTCACAGTTGGCCTGTACATACATTATTTTAATTTTTTTAATTAAAAAGTTAACGCAATTGAAAAATGTTGACATCTTTAAAAATGTATGTAATGCTACTCTAAGATAATTTTTTTCGTTTTAATAGTATATGTCCTAAATAGTAAAAAATAGCGCATACACATTATTTTTTAAAAAAAAATATTATTTAGAACTTCTACATAAGGAAATAAAATTAAGCAGATCCATAGGCATTTAAAATAGTTAAATAACATTATTGGAAGTTAAAAAGCGTTCTCATTTTATGGATTTAACAATAATCCCTATAATTGAAATTTTTTAAAAAGAAAAATATGTTTAAAAATCAACACTGATAGATCTATAAGTAATTTATTACATTACACATGATCATACAGATATTGAATTTAAACCAACTAGATATTGTAAAAAAAACAATACACAATTTTTTAAAAAAATGTAAAAATTAAATTTTATAGCAAAAAACATCCTGACTACTCGCCTTTGCTTCAAAGTAGCTTACTTCAGTACTATTAAATAAGAAACATGTTCCTCCTGCTTCAACAGAGTCTTTCCATTTACATTGATCTAAACAGATAAAACAAATTATTGAAAAATATATAATATCGATGTGTAAGGTAATATATTTTAGAATTGAAAAAGCAAACATTTTGCAATATTAAGTAGATAAAAGTTAGCTTAAACTATTTCAAAGAAACACACATACACACACACACACATATATATATATATATATATATGTTAGGCGGGTAATGATTCATTAAAATTTAATAATTAATTTTTTTAACAAAAAAAAACAAAAAACAAAAAAAAAACATAAATTACATGAATGTATCATTAATTTCTATTAAAGCTAGACATCACAAATGAAGAAACGTACACAAGTTATTGACATATTGTAGTTTTCTTTAGTTATTTTCCTTGTTTCATAGAATGTGAAAAAAATAATATTTTGATTTTTTCTAACCGGATTGGACAGTTGTAATATGTTTAGAAAGCAATACTACTTATCATTATTTAAGCACATTACCGTTGCTATTATATAGTTTATTATTTTTTAAAATAAATTAAGAAAAGAAAAATATAAAATATTTTGTTAATTTTTAATCGAATTTTCTTCGATTAAAATTATTTAATAAATATTAATCAATACATCTTGCACGATTAATAAAAAAGTCTTCGTTAATATCGGCAGCCCTGTTATACGTACATATGTATGAAATTGTAATATCATCACATTTATTTATATATATATATATTGAAAGGGCGTAGAAAAAAACACTTTAGCCACACTCGGTGGTCTCTAGCTTGCCGCCCTTTTTGCGCCTGTTGCTTTCGAGAAGGGGTAGTTTCTACGCGGCTCGACTGACGAGTTATGTTATGGAAGAGACCACAACCTAAAACTGAAAACACTTAACGTTTTGAATGGTTTTGCTTTTGTTGTAGCAATATTATCAGTCTTACAAGACTATTGTGAATTAATGTTAATCTGATTTGCATTTCATCGTGTTACTGTGCTTTCCTATCCACGAGTGACAGTCTTTTACAACAGTTTATGTAATAAAATTGTGTTTTCCCGAACGTTTTTACCTTTATCAGAGCTTTTCTGCCTATAGTATATTCCATTCTTCGCTCCTCGACTACTTCGTTGCATTCATTTACAACAGTTTCACTCGTAGATCGGTCTGCTGCCTTAAACTATAATTCACTTTTTCGTATTATTGCTGCTTTCATGTCCCAATGGCAGATATATTTAAATCACAAATGTGGGCGACCTATCCATTTCTTTTCCAATGTTACTTCTCCTTATAGAAGGTCCTTGGAGGTGCGGACAGGGTTTATTCTTTTAACATTTCTAACCATCTCGTGCGTCTTTTAATCAAGATTTTAAAATTGCTTTAAGTATAGTCACGGGTCAGGAACTAGCTATTTATAATGCCATTTAATATCAAGGGTGCGACGCAGACACCTAAATTGTAAGCTATTAAGTTTGCGCTCATCTATATATTAAATAAGTATCCTCATAGTTAAACCATTTCGGACACAAAGCGAGCTGCCTAACTCCACACAACAATCAACTGGCAAGAAAAGGTAGCCCAGAGGGTTGAGTGTCATCGAGACCAACACTGCTTTCAATTGAGTTCAATTACTTTGTTCTTACAGAACTACAGAATAGCATGCATTGCGTAGTGTAGTGGTTATTACATTCACCTAACATGTGGAAGGTCGTAGGTTCAAGCGCACACTAAGACATTACTTTTTAAATAAAAAAATAAAACAATTGTTTGTGTCCGTTTATTTTCCACTTTTTTTTCGAACATGACTTCGTAACACGGCAAACCATCTCCATTGGTACAATTGTGTTGTTCAAAAAATCTTCAACCGAGTTGTTTGCAAACAAGTTTATGTGTGTGCTATCTGCGCAGAATCATCGACAATGTGTGACACACGAATTGGAAAATCTTTCGTTTTGGTTTTAACTCGGGGTCTGTTAAAGTAATCCATTATTTATGTTATGTAACAAGATTTAATCACTTTGATCCTGCAGTTCATAGAAGAAAGTGTTGTTGCGAGTATTCAACTTTGTATAACTTTGCTTCTGTCTGGGAATGCTTCTGATGTAGATGTACCGAAATGCACTGGACCTTTAATTGTAATGGAACTTATGGCAAATGGTGATGTTTGACAACCGATTTGTTATACCATTCTGAATAGACCGCTGTGACTGACTAAAGCAAAATAATTCGTAAGATCCACAAAGGCAACGTATAGTGACATCTGCTGATATCTATTTTTTTTCTGGGTTCGACGTATGGAGAACATCATGTCTATTGTACAAGAACAAGCCCCGAAACTGAACTGAAATTCTACATAAACTCAAGAGGCCGAGCTCTGTAATCATGTTACTTTTACACGAACAAAGGCTTTAATAAAATACTAGGAGGTAGATACCGCAATAATTTTGTCTATTCTGTAACCAATCTTTGATATAGAGTAAGCAAATGTGCATCATTTAGGTCCTTGGAGATGAGGCTCTTTTCTGCATAAGGTCAGAACGAGCTAAGGTTTTTTTGGTATGTTATCCTTCCCATTACTTTTCCACCAGCGTGGCAGTCAATCACTTAGCCAAGCTCTTCCTGTGCGGGAACGGCATCAAATTCTTCAATAAGATTTCATGGCGCTCCAACAATATATCTCTTAAATTTCCCTTTTTTAACTTCTAAATAATAAATATTTATTTTTTTATAACATACAGCTATCTTTGGTTTGTATTTCTAAATTAGAATCGGATTTTGAAGCTCCAGCCATTCGATTTTAGCCACAGTAAAACTATGAATTTGAGCTTATACGTTTTAATTCATGTTATTTTTTAGGCCACTTGTAGAAACATAGTTGTTTTTTTTTTTATTATTTTAAAATTGTAATACTTTTTTTGTTGAAATCTCTCTATATTTTCTTCTTTTAAGCACACTCATACAAGCGAGGTTGGAATTAATCTTTCTTACTACTATTTAAAAAACAAACAAACTATGAGGTTGTCAAGAAAGAACTGTACTTAAATTCTTACAAATTAGAACATTAAAATTGTTACGGCCCAGTGCCTCCAAAGCTATACTATCGACATATACCATAAGTTTATTCACAGTTGCTGTCATTCATTTTTAGAATGTAGAATATTAAAATTGTTAATATGTCCATTTTTAAATTAGTACTAAAATGTTACTTTTTTAAAAAAATTTTGTTTATTATTTATTTTTATTTTTTTACAATATTCACAATTAAAGTAACAAACTTAGAATATGAAATAAATCATAAGAATTAAAAAGTAGACACCTCATTTTTTAATATGATGCAAAATAATATTTCTTAAAATATATTAAAACCGTCGCCACTAAAATAATTTATATTATGTTACAAAAATTGAGATTGCACTTACCACTATTCACAGCTAAATTACTTAAAACAGTTAGCAATAAAATGAAATTTATACTTGCTGCATCCATTGTTTCTGTAAGAAATAAATATGTTTTTTTTAACATTTAGTATATTTATTTTCAGTTGCCAGAGGATTTGCAAATGGTATTTATCAAATACACACACACACACACACACACACATATATATATATATATATATATATACTAGCAGACCCGGTCGTGCGTTGCAACGATCCCAGTAAAAATGAATATTTAAGAATCCAATGATTGATATGTTTTAAAAACAATAATGCCAGAAACCTACACGGAAGTGTGAAAAAAAAGTCCAAGTTTCATAGCAAATGGATAAATAAAATAATAATTTAAAAGCTTAAAAAAAGAAAAATAACGACATTAAAGGGCTAGGCTAAAAAATAAGTGATAATTTGTACTCAAGCTATGTTTCTCATTATAGTGTAAAATTGCTTGGGGAATTAAATTATTAACGTGCATTACAAAAAAAAAATTGGGGCCGCCTACCCGAAGGAATGAAGATAAAGATTTCAGTTTCCTATAGTAATTATTTATAGACTCTTGAATTTTTATAAGCAAAAAAAAGACATTAAGGGCCCCAGGGCCCATTCACGACAAGATATAAAGCTCAAAACGATCTCAGTAAAAATGACTATTTAAGAATCCAATGCGTGATCTGTTTTAAAAACTACTATGCCAAAAACCTATACGGAAGTGTGCAAAAAAGTCCAAGTTTCCTAGCAAATGGATAAATAAATCTATATAGACTATATATAAAGCTTTGAAAAAAATAAAGGAAAAAAAAACGAAATTAAGGGCCGGGCTCTAAAATAAGTGATAATTTATTATTTTTTTTATCGCCATTGTACTCAAGCTTGTTTTCTCAATATCGTGTAAAATTGATTGGGGAATTAAATTATTAACGCGCATTACAAAAACATTTCGGTACGCCTGCCTCGAGGGAATGGACATTAAGAGTTCAGTTCCTTATAGAAAATATTTATAGACTCTTAGTTTTTATGTACTAAAATTGGCAAGATCCGTTATTTTCTTAGTGACTTAAGCTAACACTAATTTCTGTAAAGGTAATATAAAGGAAAAAACGACATTTAGGGGCCCCTGTGCAAATTCTGCGCAAGATGTCAATTTCAAAAAGCTGTTCGTTTTAATTCAGTTTCATCATTCATATATAGATTGTTAAAAATTGAATTGGGAATATATCTTAAGCATATAACAAAAACAGACATTCGGGGCCCCCGGCCCAAAAGTAAATTACATTAGAAGTTTAGTGCCCTATAGAATTTTAATATGGGCTACCAAGATTTTGATAACAAATTTTGGTTAAGATTAAATTTTACACAAAACCTAAAGCATAAACTTAATTAAAGAAAAAAAAGACATGATGGGGCTCATTTAAAGCCAGATGTAAAGTTGAAAACGATGTTCATTTCAATTTGCATGATAATGGATATATTTGTCGTTAATTAAATATTGAATTGACAGAATCTCTTAAACATTAACCACCCCCCCTTAAAAAAAGACAATTGGCACCCCCAGCCCCGAAGAAATGGTCATTAAAAATTCAGGACCTTAATAGTATTTTAATATTGTCTATCAAGTTTTTTTTAAACAAAATTTGGTTAAGATCCATCAATTTACCAAGTAGCTAGCGCTCAAACTAATTTTCTATTTCTCATATTAGCAAAAAATGTCATTATGGGCCACCGGCGCCCCATGTGTGTTTAATTGACGAAGAAAATTACCTGTTAACTTCCTGGGAGTGTACGCAATAGTCTGCTAAAGTTTCATTACGACCGAATACATGGTTTAGTCAGCTATAAACCAGCACCGATGGGGCTGCCATTAGGGGTTAAGTGCTCTATGGTATTTTAATATTGGATATCAAGAATATAATTGCAAAATATGGTTAAGATCCATCAATATAGCAAGTAGTTAGCGCTTTAACTAATTTTTATATAGCTCATATTAGCAAAAAAATGATATTATCGGCCCCCGGCGCCCTTTTAGTGTTAAATGGAGAAAAAAAGTAGACAGTTACCATTCTGGAAGGGTACTCATCGTCACAAAAATTTTCATGACGATGGGATACATGTTTTAGTCAGCTTTAAAGGACATACACTCACACACACACAATATAGAGATAGATATAGAAGGAAAAACATATTTAGGGGCCCCCGGCCACATTCAGTGCAAGATGTCAATTTAAAAAATCTGTTCATTTTTATTCCGTTTCATTATGAATATATTTATCGAGATTGTTAAAAAATGAATGAGAAAAATATCTTTAAAATTTACGAATAAGACATTTGGGGCCCCCCGGCCCCGATGAAATGGACATTAGAAGTTCATTGCCCTTTATTATGTTAATATGGGATACAGAGTTTTTTATAAAAAGTTTGGTTAAGATCCATTCATTTACTTAGTAACTAATGCATAAACTAATTTTTATATAGCTCATATTAGAAAAAAATGAGATTAAAGGCCCCAGGGGCCCATTCAAGGCAAGATATAAAGTTCAAAACATCTGTTCATTTCAATACGGATAATAATAGATACATTTATCATTATTTGTTAAGAACTTTAATAATTAAATTGAGGGATAAAATCTTAAACGTTTACTAAAACTGGTATTTTGGGCCCCAGTCCTGAAGAAGTTGCCATTAGGAGTTGAGTGCACTATAATATTTTAATATTGACTATCAAGTATTTATATACCAAGTTTGGTTAAGATCCATCAATGTAGCAAGTAGCTATCACTTAAACTAATTTTATATAGCTTATATAGTCAAAAAACGACATTAAGGGCCCCAGGGGCCCATTCAGGGCAAGATATAAAGCTCAAAACAACTGTTTATTTTAAGATGGATAATAATGGATACATTTATTATTATTTGTCAAGACCTTTAATAATTGAATAGTGAAAAAAATCGTAAAGTTTAAGAAAACACGTATTTTGGGCCCCCAGCCTCGAAGGAGTTGCCATTAGGAGTTTAGTGCACTGTGATATTTTATTAATGGCTATCAAGAATTTAATTGCAAAATTTGGTTAAGATCAATCAATATAGCAAGCAGTTAGTGATTAAATTATTTTTCTATATAGCTCATATAAGCAAAAATTCACATTTAGGGCCCCCGGCGCCCCTTTAGTGATAGATTGAGAAAAAAAAGTAGCCAGTTACCATTCCGTGAGGGTACTCAACAGTCTTAAAAATTGTCATGAAGATCGGATGAATAGTTTAGTTAGTTACAACGGACAAGCACACACACACACACACACACACACATACAGACATACTTTGATTTTTATATATATAGATATATATATATGAATATATATANCCCCCCAGCTATTATATCATTTACCTTGGTTTATTCAGTCCCCGTATTCAACTTTGTTTTTCCACTTTCGAAAATCGTATTTATAGATTTCCATTTTTATGTCTCCCCCTATCATAGACATCAATACTAATAAAACCCAAAGCCCCCAAAGACTTACTCACTGAATTATCACAAGTTGTAAAAATTCCCGCGAAGGAAGAAGCTTGAATATTTTGAACATTTTTGGGTACCCACATACGATGAAAACTGTCGAAAAAGAATTTTTTTTTAATTGGCTCATGTGGGACCGAATGCTTAGAAACGCTTATTTTCCTTATGTGGGCTATATATACATTGAAAATCACTAATTCTCATAATTTCCTTGTAGGTAGAAACATAATGAAATTTTAGGAAAATGTAGAGAACACTTCCACGATAGAAACAGGCGAAAAAATATTTAAATATTACTTGCTGGGGCCAAGTGCATAAATATATATTTGTTCTCCTTATATGGCCTTTATACAAATTTAAAATCATTAAATATTTTATTCCTCGTGTAAGTAGAAGCATGTAACTTTTGGAAGTTTATGAGTACATGTCCGTAATGGTATATGGCAAAATAAATATTTTATTAACTTACTGAGGGCCTGGAGCCAAAATATATATTTTCTGTACAAACAAATGCAAAAGCCATCACTAAGTCAGCATTAATTCTCCAACTATACTCATAGGTAGGAGAATAAAATATTTTGAAAGTTGTTGGATATCCTATCACAATGAAAATTTGTAAACAAAATATTTTGAAATCCCCGTTTGTGAACATGTGTCCTGAAAGCTTTATTACTTATAAAAGCACTGTAAAATTAAAAATCACTAATTATCCAATTTCCCGAGTAGGTAGGAGCATAACTTTTTGAGTACACTTCTGCGATAGTAACAGTCAAGAAGTATTTAAATTATTACCTACTGGGGTGGCTGTGTGCCGAAATGCAGTTTAAACCTAAATGAGCTATTAAAAAATTTGACTCCTCACTAGCTATTTTATTTCCAGTAATGATACAAGTATTAAATGTTGGTTGTTTGTAAAGTAATTTCCTCAAAGTAATCGGTAAAAATAAGTTATATAAAGTATAATGTGTTTTTTTATCATACATTAAAAACTGACTCATCACTAATTCTTCGATGTTTTTCGTATAGGCAAATACATAAAAACATTGGGAAAGTATTGAGCGCAAACTTTCAAAGTTAATTGGCGAAAAAAAAAATTCCCGCTCATGGAGTCCGGGGTCCTAAACGTACTTTATGCCGTTAATGAGATTTAATTAATCTTATTCATCACTTGCAAGTGTAGGTAGAAGCATAAAACATTTGGAATTTGTTGTGTACACTATCGCTATGTTAACATGCTTAATTACATTTAATTAATCATTAACATGGGATCAACGGCCCTAATGTATTTTTTTTAATTATATTAAAAGTTCATACATTACTCTCTATTTCTTCAATAATCCGTTTTCGTAGTAGAATTAATTTAGGAATTTGTTGAAATCCCTACCGCAACGTTACAATGCTAACAGGCGGACACATATTTCAATTTTAACCTCGATATGATCAAAATAAAAAAAAGACGAAACGATTTGTGAACTAACCTATTTACTATATCCATAATGATATAGATTAAAATCAATTTGATTTTTGAATAGGATATTACGCGAGATTTAACGCTAACTGAAATGATAACTTTCTGCTTCATTGCGGGGTAATTTTGCTAAAAAATATAAAATCAATGTAGTTTCTTTCAACCATAAAACTCGCGTGGAGTCAGACTTGACCATGTTTTACAGGCCTATTTCATCCAATCAATCCCTTAGCTCCGAATATCCCCCTTGCTGTCGTTATTATTTTGAAATTAGATTCTTTGTAAATTGATAAAAATGTATTTATTTCCATAGGACTTGATTTCACATTTTATATTTAAACACCATTGGAAACTGAAATCGTAATTTCTTAGGTTTTGACTAAGATCCTTAGTGGTTTTTTTTTTGGTTTTTTAAAAATGAAATCTCTTAATGCAATAATCTGATCTAAGATTACACCTCGTTGACTAACATTCAAAAATATAGTCATTTCAATTCTAATTATAACTAATAGGTAGTTTAACTTTAAATATTGCACCATTTTGGTTTCCCTTAAGATTAAAACATTTTTGAAAATAAGTTTAATAACTGTTATTTAATTTAATTTATAAAATTTTGACAATATAAAGTTTTACAACATTAAGATTATTATAATAATCATAATTAGTATAGATCTGAGGCCAAAAATTTCATTTTTTTTTCTAACATAAGGTATACAAAATTGTAATTAACCGAATAATATGAAACTTCATGAAAGCATAGTGTTTGAAAAGTTCTGTTAAAGCATATGTTTTCATAATTACTTAACAATTTCTTTTAATATTATTATTACAAAAATTGTTTACAATAGTTACGGTTTAATTAGCAACACTAATATATATATATATTAAACTTCTTTGTCAATATTCAATGTATATTTCTTACTAAAAATGCAATTTATTTCATAAAAGATGTATTCAATTATATTATAAAAACATAAACGTATTAACCCAACTTTCATTTTTAATGTTAATTTTAACGTAAAAAAATTATGTAACAGTGTTTGGTAATTTAATATAAAAACGCTTTAAATTGTCTACATATTTCATTTCATATTGCAATTAGCTTTAAAACATAATATTCAACATTGCTACATAATCTTCTTCAAATAATTAAGTTCATTAAATTAGAAAGAGAGAGAGAGAGAGAGAGTGAGAGACAGAGAGAGAGAGAGAGACAGAGAGAGAGAGAGAGACAGCGAGAGAGAGAGACAGAGAGAGATAAAGAGCGCTTAGGTTTTAAAATATGAGAAAGTGAAAAAGGCGTGGAAATAAAAATGATAAAATCGAATTTTCTGAGCATTTAAGTAAATTAAGTTTTTTTAAAATAAATACGAATTTAATTGTTTTTTTTTTTAAAAATTTTAATTAGGAAGCTATATTTTTAATATAAATAAATACTATAGTAATATCGATACCTCACCTTTCTTTAAACGTGTGTTAATATTGTGTGTCTCAGGTACTAAATAAACTTATCGGTACAAGTTTCTTGCAATATGTAGCATGACTACCTCCCTTAATACACTTATACACTTTTCACAATGACAAAAGTTCCAGGATAGAGAGCGTTCATTAAATGGAAACATATCTTTTGAAATCCTTTAGTGAAGAACGTATTCAAATGTTACGTTTATACCAATGATTAAACAAAATATTGCCCTAATTTATTATGAAGTAGCAAAATTCTCGCCCGCCGCAGCATAAAGTTAGGATTTCTGTTAGTATTGAAAGTCACGTGACAAAGTACTTGAAGACGTGATCTTATATAAAAATGCCGTCAACATGTTTCTATGTCGCCAATGACAACGTCTTCTTACAAGCTCTAAAAGTGTTTTCATTTGTGACAATTAGAGTTGGGAAGACACCAACCAAAGTTAATGGACAAGGGCAATACTAATGACGTTTCATAATGGCGAACGATTACGATTTTAAAAAGAAAACCTACTTTAATTTGGATATATTTTCCCCTATAGTTTCACAATATGTATAAACAAAATAGTGTTTCCAAATTTCATTTAAAACAAACATATTTAGCCAAAACACTTCGCTGGATTGGGTTAATTAAATTTTAAAAATGTAGTCTATCAGGGAATAAATACGTATGCAGCTTATAAAAAAGATATTAATGGGCTTCACTACTCAATATATACATTATTTAAATTTAAAACACCTGGAATATGATGGATAAACCTGTTTGTCAAATTATTAAATGTAATTTTAAATCAAATTTGTAATTAAATAACATAAAGGCCCGGGCCAAAACGACGCAAGAGGAAATATTTTTTTTTCCCTGAACATTTCAATTTTTGTTGTGATTAAGATTTACTTATCATTTAATTGGTTATTAACATTTCTAATATAACGGAAAGAAATAATCTAGAGAGAAAATTGCTATCAGGGCTTTTACCAAAAATACATTGTAAAATTTTTAAAATACTTTTCGCATTAGAATTAGAATGTAGTAAAAAAATTCACTAAATTTCAATCGGATAATTACACTATTTACCAAGTTAAAATTGTTATTTAGAGCCGTCAGTTTCAATGGGTGCTACATGCTTTGTTTGAAACATGTGATCACTATGATATGTATCGCATTGGTACGGTTTTTTACTTTTATAAAAGTCGTGCAACAAAAACCTTAGGAATATAGCCTAAAAAAAATCTTGTTACCGATCACCCGGTGGAATGGACATTAAGATTTCATCTAGAATATTATTTTATTATTGGTTGTAAAGTTTTTCTTTGCTATCTTTTAAGCAGATCAAACCTATCCCCGCAGCTAGTGCTGCTGTAACTTTTCTTTGTATTGTTACCATAAGGAAAAAACACATTTTTGATTTTAGTATCAATGTTTTTTCTTTCACCAATGGATATCAATGTTTAATACTCAACAATGCGGCATCACATTTCAGTACAAGTAAACCATTCTTGTCTGAATTGTTGTTGTAATAGTTACTTGACTTTTCATATTAGTAGGGTTTTTTTCATCCAATACATAATTTTTTGCATTATGTTGACGATTACAGATCTGGAGAATGTTTATTATCCATATTATCTCAAACAGTTTGCTTTCAGGGATTCTTAATAGAGTTCAAATTTCACATTTACAGAAATATTTTTTTTTAAAAAGTAGTGCTCTGTATTTCTTTTTTTCTTGTACAATACGTTAGAATTTTAGCGATTGCCGTAATATCTAGATATAATTTTTCTCGCACATTTAAAGTGTTTGATGCTTTATTACAAGATTTACCATATTATACACCAGTATATTGATTTCTTACATTGTAAAAAGCGTAAAATATCTAAACTTTTTGAAAGAGAACATAAAACTTTATCTGTTTTAAAAGTATACTTACATAAAATAGAATCTTATACAAAATTATGAATAAAACGTTAAAATTGAACAAAAATTACACCACGTAGACCTAATAGAAAATAACGAACATAAACAGTTTGTTAAATGTTATAATTATTAAAAATACTCTGTGATAAGTACGTATGCAATAAATTTACGAAGCGTTATTTACGAAAATCTGGCTTTGAAATATAAAAATAACTATTTAAAAGTTACGTTAACTAAAGTGTTGACTTCAGATGCAGTGTCAACCAGTGTAAATTTTACAACTTAGTTAAATTCCATAGACGAAATCACAAAATGCTATACCAAAAAATGTGTTTAATATCTGACATTTTATTTGGTCAATTTTCAATGCAACACGGGTATCGCCTCCAGGCGTCAACACAAAAGGTTTCAATCAGTATGCAAACATACCACCTTCTTAAAAATGTACTGTTTTCTAGTCAATGTTGATTAAGTTATGGCACGTTTTCATTGCTTGTGTCAAAAACAGCAATTTTAAAAATGTTAAACTATTGATAATTATTTAGTTCCGAGAGGACATAAAAACTTATCATACAAGTAGTTTTGTATGATACAATGTAAGTAATGATTTGTTTAACTTTCCTTTTTTTTAAAAATTTGTATTCTTAAATGTGTTATTCTATTAAGAAGTTAAAAATTAAAATTGTTTATATTCAAAAGTTTTAAGGTCACGTATGTATTTATCATTTATTTGAAATAAAATTTACTTAGGTAAATTTGGTAATCACCTATGGTATAGATTTTTAGAACAACCATGCTCTTTACGTGCATATACAACTTTACTTTTCACCTATCAATTACCAGTGATAATTATAAGCGAATATTAAATATTGCATTTATCGAAACTATAATGGCGAGTAGCAAAACCTTTAAGAATTTTTTTTTTAATTTGATTTAAAAAAAATAAATAACCATTGTTTCTTTTGGCTGCATAAATGTATACAATTTTAAAAAATGTAATAAAAAATTTATTTAAAAAATGTATGGTATTTTTATTTTTATTTTAAGACTTGAATTTTAATGCTTCCTTGTTTTTTCCTTCACCCTTGTTTTTTTTACGTCCTCAGCTACAATTTTTTTTAAAAATATAAACGTTGTCAAAAATTATACCCAGCTATCAAGAATAATATTGCTTTATAATTGATGTAAACTGAAGTCAAAAATCGAAGCCGTGTACTTTCTAATGTAAACCGGTATCTAAATCGTGTAAATTTATTTTAAAAATTTGTATTGTCAATTTAAATAGGAAATGCTGTAGAAATTATAGACATCATTTTCTTCTATAACGTAAATATATTAAATATATTTTAATTTATTATACTTTTAAACTTCAAAAATTTTGTTTATGAGTCTATGACTTTTAGTAGTCAATTTTTTAAAATTTCTATTAATTTCAGCTTTTTTTAATCAAATAAAAGATTAAAAACTACTCGTTAATATATATTAGTTTTAAATACGGATGTATATTTGAATGCTTTTGGATGTTAAACAATATTTTTAAAGCGCACATTCGTATATCTTTAGATATGTTCGTCTATTTTTGCTAACCACATATGATAGTAGGCTATAGCGTAAGTAAACGTAGCAAAAGAAAAACAAATGATCGAAGAGCTTTCTTTAAATAAAAAAAAATATTTTAAAGAGCATGAAATAATTAACAATAACAATTTTAAAAACAATGTATATGGAAAATAAGGAGGGTCCTTGAGTTACGACGGTTATCCTTTCTTATAAAGCGTCAAAACACCAATATCGGTGTCAATAAACTGTATGTACAGTGCTACAACAACGTAACCTTAAATGATATAAAAGAAGGATTTCAAAAGAGAAAAAAAAATCCTAACCACTAGTAAAAAATCGATAAAAAAGAAGGAACGAAGCGTAATACTATACTTTCAAACTTAATGGTGGCGCGTTCGTAACCACTAAACAGAGTAGATTGAGACCATCGTAACCAAGGAACCCCTGTCTAGTAGATATATAAATCTAAATTTCAAGCTATAAGATATAGTCTTTTATTCTTACAGACATAATGGCTAGATATTGTAAGAATTTCTATAGAGTACCAAGGTGCTGTCTATTGCCGTAAGAAGACATGTTTACTTCTCAATAGTTTAAATCAATGACATTTTTAATTCGCCTGAAAGAAAGCATAAGACGAGTGCAAAAAAGGCATGAGGATTGAATCTCAATAGTGTCAGCAATCGCAGTGTATGATTTGTTAGCTTGTCCGGTGAATGGTCCAGGGTCAGGTAGTTAACCTCAGTGCACGTGTCTTAGGCAAACGATGCGTCGTTGGTAAGATCCTTTATGCTTTCTCCCTCCCCCCTCCCCTTTACGCTACAGGTGCGATCTAGTCGAAATTACTTTTCTGACCGTTAAACATCATTGTCTATTATGAGAATGCAAACAGTGATCCGTGAACCGAAATAACCGCGTCGTTACTCTTCAAAGGTTTTGAAAGAAATTCAAACACGACGACTACTTTACGCGTGCTAAGTTTGCAATCCCTTTGACTAGCAGCAGATTTAAGTGTTTTTGGTGTGGTTGCGTGGAAGATTTAGATAATAAAAAAAAGTGTCCCGCTGGGAAGATACTATTGATTTATATGTTATTTTGTGGAGAAAACCCAGCCATTGTGACCAGTTTTTATTATTCTTTAACTGTAGTTTGCAATGTAATACTATTTGTGAAAGCTAAAGTTTTGTTTGACTTTTTTAAATACATTTTTTGACTTGGGGATTCCATGATAGTCTCTCATTTTTATAACTCCTAAGTGTTTCGCATCTTTAGTTTGGGTAAGTTCTTTTTTTTTTTTAAATTTGAATAGTTTTTTTTCTTTGTTTCTTTTAGCCATTGACACATTTCTAGATGGAAATATCTATTCCAGTTAGTTTCTCATTTTATTAATCTATCTAGGTCTTTTTTGTAAAAATGTGATCTCTTGTTCAGATTTCATTTTCTATATATAATACAACAAACAGCAAAAACAAATTTAGCTTGTGTTTCTGTTGAGATGTTATTAGATAAATCGTTTTTATAAATTAAAAAGTGCAATAGACCTAACACAGTTCCTGCTTTAGCTCCTGAGTAAACCTTTTATTGATTCCCTACCCCCTGTGGAGCGGTCACTTCTGAAGCGGTCATCTTGGCATTCACGACAAAAAGGTAAAAAAAAAACCTACTAACTTAATTTGCCGAAGAAGGAATATAATTTTCTCTACTTCGACTCTCTACAACTCCAGTGCTACCCTGACAAAGCACACGAGTCTATATGTCTAGGACCGCCGAAATGCTTGGGATCACCTATTCCCTATGTAGGATGTATGTTTAAAAAAGTTACTTATCTATCTATCTATCTGTCTGTCTGTCCTGTTCTGTCCTGTTCTGTCCTGTCCTGTCCTGTCCCGTCCGTCCGTCCGTCCGACTGTATGTCTGTCTGTCTGTCGGTCTGTCTGTCTGTCTGTCTGTCTATCTGTCTATCTATCTATCTATCTATCTATCTATCTATCTATCTATCTATCTATCTATCTATCTATCTATCTATCTATATTTAATTCTCTTCTTCGTCTAATGGACAATAAGTAGCAGGCTGTCTGACCTCTAACCCCACCGACCAATCAGATCTCAAGAAAAGGTAGTAAACATTCAAATTTTCGTTGAATTGAAGTCAATTACTGTGTTCTTTCAGAACATGTATTTAGTAGTGTAATGGTTAAATCACTCGCCCAACAAGCGGAGGTCGCAGGTTCAATCCCAAATAAGACATTACTTTTTTATTTAAAAAAATAGTAATAATAAATCTCCAAATAACTTTGGACTCTCTATTGTGCTCAACGACAGAAAAGTAGTGATAAATTTTCCTCGGCAATTACTTTCATAAAATAAATACTTTAGGCGCCCTCCATCGCTTTCCAAACGTGCACAACTGTGCGTATCTGTAGTAATGTGTAGTTCATCGCTACGTTGCTCTTAGTCGCCTTGGTATCTCCTACTGTTGGCTTGGTCACATTGCCTTTCCATTGTTCTCTTCGATTCCGGCTGAAGATCGCAGGTTCAATCCTCAGCTAACACATTCTTTTTAAAATTTTTGTAAGTGTTTTTGCCCGTTCATTTCCCACTTTCTTTTAGATCATAAGACCATCAAAATCCATATATTACGTACGCAAAAAGTCGTATTTTTCGTACCCCCCTACCCCTGGTGCACTACGTACATTTTCAGGACCCTCTCCCGCAGAACGTACGTACAAATTCGCTACAGCCCCCCCCCCCCCACCTTTTAAAATATTAATTTTAAGCCAGAGTAAAAAAAAAACAACTTTAAATAAAAGTTCCCATAAAATATTTTATAGTTTCAATTTCTTTAATGACGTCTTCGATGGCTTCACACGTGTTAACGATATTCGAGTTCAGTCCTACGAAATACATTTAAAAGATGTAAAGTAATTTGCAACATGCTTATTTTCAATAAGAAAATAAGGGTTAAAGCTTTTAAAAGTCATTTTGATCTCATTTTTTCGACGAAGTTTGACAAGCGGGGTTGGGGGTAAAAATATGCAAAATCTCTGACGTCATTCATGGATTGCCCTTTTAAAGTTCTTGTAACATCTCGTTTTTCCATGATGAAATTAACGAAGAAATACAATAGAACATATTTATTTAACTGTCTTCAACACTGCATGAAGGGCCGTCCATGCATAAAGCCACGCGCTTGGGGGTGGGGCTGAGAAGTGTCACGCCTTTGTGACGATGTGAAAAAGAGGGGAGGGGTGGGGTTTAAAAATTAAAATCACATGGAAATGTGCTACTTTACATAAAAGTTCCTCTTGTTTAGGGGGGATCTATAAAAGCTTTCTGGACGTCATATTGAAGTGCGGTGACTACTTTTTGTTTCCAGTTGGAAGGGGGGGATAAAATCGTCAAAATCGCGTTTGCAGTCTGAGCGATTTATGTTACTAGGCTAAGTATTATGCATATTAAATTTGTTGTGCTTACTTACGCGTTGATATCCTCTTCTCGCCGTACGCATGCATACACAAAATGCCATTTTTCGAAAAACCTCTCCCACATTCTTTGGTACGTAATATATAGATGGCCCCCATGGCTTCGCAACACGTCTATTCATTTGAATTGTTCTGATTTCTTCGTGACGTAGTACTATGTCCAATCCCCCCCCCCCACTTAAATATTTTGTACTATTTATGAGAAACTCTGCGGCGTATGCTACGTCGAGGGCATCTAGTCACACTATAAAGTTGTTTTTTTAAGTTATCAACGGTATAGAGTAATTAACACATTCACATTTTCAATTTACCGTTATATATATATATTTCATCCTTTTTAGGTGAATTTTTTAAATATAGGAAATATTCGCAACAGTATGCATTAATTTATTTATTTTAGTAACAGAATTTTGTTTGAACACAGAAATACTCCTTAATGAAATTAGAGAATGAAATAAACTAGTTTACAATGATAACTCTTTATTAGTAAATGAATATAAATAAGTTTAATTAAATTATATTAATTGCATCTCATAAACCATGAGCCACAAAGACCGTCAAAGGCCATCGATTAAGTGACATGCTATCTAGGAATAATAATATTGTTTAGTAGCAGTGACACACTTCAAGAAGAGAAAACATAAATGAATGATGGCAAAACTACTGCAGCAGAAATAACTCGTTTTGAACGACCGCGTAGGTTTGTTCAATATAGAAATTATATTTATTTTTTCTACCCTAGCATTAACTTAAGGGCTACATAACAATTTGACGGACCAATCGCTATCGAGGACCGCACAGACATTTTCCTTTCATTGTACAGTATATTTTAAAAGAAACATTATAATTGGCTACATTAAGAGTTGATTTATAAGTACAAAGAATGATTCTAAATTTGGTATTTACCAGTGTCATGAAATGTAAAATCGTAAACCTATAATGATTAACTAAAATTTCCCAAATAATAATAATCATAATAATTCTTTCCATATAAAAAAAAATTAATAATTAATACAAATTGTTTTTAATGTTTAAAAAAAAAAAATAATTAAATAGATGACACAAAATGAACACAAAAAAAAGAAGAAAAAATCTTAAAGAATTGAAGTTAATTAAATATGTTCCACAGTTCTGAACAGTGGTTTCAATTGGGGCGAGGCGACTTTATCACGTCAGAGAGGCAAAACGTAGGTCTCCTATTCTTTTTTTATTTTGAGATTAATTGCGAGTCAAAGACTCATTGGGGCGAGGCGACTTTATCACGTCAGAGAGGCAAAACGTAGGTCTCCTATTCTTTTTTTTATTTTGAGGTCATAAGCATAGGCCTACAATCGCTAAGGCCTGTTACACTAATATCAGGCAAATAACAAATGTATCTCCGACGAAATGCATTAGTTTCAATTAACTTTGTCTTATCATTTTACAGACAACTTTCTTAAAGCCCGCAAAAATATTTTGAGTCAGATTTTTTGTCTTAGTCACAAATTTCAAGTCTTTGTAATTATAATAAATCTCAAGTTTACTATTATTAAAATGATATTTGTCTGTGTATTTTAAGGAATGTTAAATTACAGTCATGTCATTAAATTGAAAATAATAAACTGTAAAAACAATATTTTACATACTTAAAAATGTAATAGTTTAAATAATTATAACGGGAGTATGGGTGATCTACACCAGGACTCTCATATTCAAAAAATGCCCTATATGTCTTGGTTAATGTCGATGTCTTTGTTGATATTTTCTCCTGTTGCAAGCAGTACATGATAATAATGATGCATTAGCCATGCTAATCGAGGTTTGGTTATATTTTGTTAAACATTTTAGTCTGAGATCCGCTGACGTTTCCAGGGGAAAATGATCTTAAGCCAAAATCATGAATGCTGTTGATGTAGTTGCATCGGCATCGTTGGTAGTTAATGACGTTGGTTTTCTTACCTCATTCATAGAGGTATGTTGTGTCAGGGATAAAATAGAGATATATTTAAAATAAGTTTTATAACTCAAGAAATCTGTTTTAGTTTTAATGTCTGTAGTTATACAATATAATGGAACGTTAGTAGGAATTATTTGTTGTTGTGTCTATATTTCAATTTTATTTTTTATTTTTGTAATATTTGTTGATATATATATAATGCTCAAATATGCATATTTTATGTTAATAATGCTTTAATTGTAGAGGTTACTATAAATTTTGTTCCTGGTATGTCTTAAGTTGTGATTGTTGGTTTGTCAGTAGATCTGGTGGTAGGTGTCTATATGTAAAATTATATTAGTGTCTGAATTTATTGTAATAGGTTTGTTCATAGGCCTTTGTAAGTGTCTATCCTGGTGTTGCTGAGGATGTGTTTATATGTGGTTATTTAATTGTGGTAGCTGGGTTTCTTCTGTACGTCTATAGGTGGGTTTTTTGTGGTTGTTTCTGTGTCTGTATGTCTGATTGTTTTAGGTATGTCTATAGGTGTGATTGAAAATATGTTTGCTTGCGTGTATGTAGTTTTTGTTGGTGCATTTGTATGTGTGTTTGTATGTGTATCTTTGGGAGAGTCTGAAAATTGGTTGCAAGTGAATTTGTAAATGTTCTTGAAGATGTGTCTGTATTAATGTATGTAGTTGCAATTGTTTGTATGTCTATTGTTGTGATTATAGTTTGGTTGGTTGTGAGTTTGTAGGTCACATTGTTGTAGCTGTGTCTTTAGATGCGGTTGGAGATGTGTCTGTATGTGTGTAAGCCGATGTTGTTTGTATGTCTGTATGTATGTATATGGGTGTCGTTGTAGCTGTTGTTTGTGCGTGATTATTTTATTTTTGGTTGAAGATGTGGTTGTAGTTTGGTGCATGTTGGTGGTTTTATTAGGTATGTCTGTATGTGTATTTGTAGGTGTATATATTTATGTTGTTGCAGGTATGTCTGCAGGTGTGTATGGGCGTGTGGTTATTTAAAAATAACATTGCTAATTAAAAAAATAACTATTGTTAACATTGATTCCAGTAAATAAATAACAATTAAAAATAATTACAATAATAATATTTAAATATTTTTTAGCCTTTTTTCTGAATTTAAGTTTTTAAAAATCAGAGTGTAATTGTATGTGTTTTTTTATTTTGTTATTTTTTTTTATTTCATAGTATTCGTTTTTCTTTTAGTCATCTAATAAAAAATATTGGATTGTTTTCTTTTGAAATATCTTTTTACACCTTGAGAGACACCAGTATGTATGTCAGGACAACGGTGACTCATAGATTAATGTGTAAAAGTTGCAATCAATTTGTCAAATATAATAAAATCAGTGGAATTTATGAAAATCTTGAAATGTAGATTTTTTTGAGAAATGAGTTAATGTCTCTCCTTGTTCATACTTCATTAAGCAATTATTTTTTTTCCTTCTAAGTTGGATATATTAGCTTTATGCTATGTACAGTACCTCCCGTGTTACATACGGTGTATCCTGGATAAAATGTTTGTATTCTTATTTTAATGTCTGTGTGAGGGTTGTATTAAGTTATGTTTTTCTTAAATTTAAAAATTATAACTAAAGTAATTACGTATCAGTACTACTTTACTCTTAATACTTCTATCATCTTGTGATTCATGCATTAATATTTAAACGAGTGGTATTATTCTTGTTAGTTTTGAAACGTAACACTTGAGTTTTCAAAACAATATAAAATTGAGCAAAGGGAAGTAATTGATTTATTTTATGATGAAAGGAATTCCTCTTTACGATTTGCGTTAAAAAAACATGGGGCTTAGATATGAGTGTGTGTTCCGGGAAGTCCGATGAATAGCATTAGCTAGGGAAGCTGATCTTTTTCCACATGCATAGTTATGAGTGCCAGGTGTCCAAAATATTTATTTTCGAAAGTAAAACATTCTTCCTATATGATTTTAAACGGCCATTAAAAATATTGACAAATATATATATTATGAACACTTCGCAAAAAATCAAATATTTTAAAAGTCATATCATACACTAGTTGGGCTATGTAACCTTTAAAATTGTTTTTGCTAATAATAAATGAATGGGAAAGTGAATGTTCTTGACAAAATTTGTGTATAATAACTTGAGAGTCACTATTTAACTACTATAAGGCGTTAAACTTTTACTAGTCATTTTATTCATTTTACTAAGATCGTTGCAAAGCACAACGGGTCTGCTTTTATAGCTATATCATTACATTTCTATATGGGTAGTGCGAAGCGTTTTACCGAGTGCTTGTGTAGTATGCAAAATCTGGTGATCTCTAGTTATATTAAAAACTAAAATTGTTAAGACCTCTTGTTTTTGTTGATAGAGTAACCGTTTAAAAAATCAGTTTGCCATTAAACCACATGTCCATAATTTAAATCCAGCAAACGAGTAAGAAAACAGTCGTTGCTAATTGTAAATTTTTATTTATTGAAAAAGCAGAGCATAGAGACAGTTAATCCTGTGGAATCTTTCTTCTTGTAGTATAAAATAGCAAAACTCGCAGCCTTGACCCTTATTTATCTATTGACATCACTGCCTCATTGCTCATAAGATCTCATATTAAGCCTCGGCAACTAAGCGATTTTTTAAAAAAAAATCTTTCATCAACCGAACTCCTTTTGTGGTGATGGCGTATAGACTTTTTATATTAAGGAATAAACAGAAGGAGCTTTAATGTAGCTCTCGTTTACTATATATGCAACATATATGCCACTATATGTATGCAACACAATCACAACAAAAAATGAACTCCGAGTACTAAGTTAATAACCAACTTATTGAAGTTACAATTAATCGGTCATGATAAAACAGGACTGGCCCCAATCTAAGAAGAGTTTAACAGGCATCTACCATAAAAATTGTTCTTTTATTCAAATAATTTAAAATTGATTTCGTTTTTTTTTAAAAATTTAGATTGATATCCATCTTCAGGGAAAAATATACTGTAAGTATTTGTCAAATTCTGATATTGCCGAATACCAAGGTATCCGGTCCTGATATTTGGCCTTTTCTTGTCAATAAAAATAAACTTAAGTAAAGTAAATCTATGTTTATAAAGAAGTAATAAATTCGCTTAATTCATTTACAGTTTTGAGATCTTTTTCATTTGTTGAAAGTGTGATAGTGTCGGCTTTTTTAAATTGAAAATTCAACTTCTTTAAATGCAATATTTTTTGAAGGTGCAAAAAACAAATAATTTTTCTAAAATAAAGATGGTTAATGTTTCAATTACATTAGATTCGTGTTTTATAAGAAGCATGTTTAATAATCCAAAAAATGCATTCTGAATATTGCTCAAGTATCTCGGTATCCAGCATATGGAATTGCGACAAAAGATCTAAGTTTAAAACTCTTATATTTAAACATAGAAATCTCCTAGCAATATTTCCTACTTCTTGAAAAGGGACTAACAGCTATAAGAACTCCCATGGGTATGAACCTCATTTTGACAGAGTTGCCTGTTAAACCACGTACACGGACGGAGCTGTTTTCAGTGCATTGAAAGTCACAAGGAATTAGTGAATTATTTAATTAAATAGCCACAACGTTTAACAAACACGGGTCAATGCGAGTCTTATTTGCATAGATCATTTTTTGGTCTTGCTGGGCGGGGTATCATCTAAGTAACAAGGGTCTGGGGATATAATACAATCTATTACCTAAATTCTTTTTTACGACTTTGCGCTCCCATCCCTTTCGAGCTGAGCTAGTCCAAAAGAAACGTGTCAGTCAGCTTTGAGATCGTCTCATCAGGGTTTGGGTTAGCATATAATTAGGATGCTGAGAAATACATATTTTTTTTTTTATTAAAGACGACTTTATTAATAATTTCAAAACATTTTATGATGTAAAAAATACATTATTTGTGTCTTTAAATCAAATTTTGTCTTTCTGATAAAAAAAGTATTGAAATGATATCGGCGATATCGTGTGGTTCCTTAAAATGAATTACCACTATGCAAACTAGTAAGAGAAATAACCGCTTCAAATGAAATATAATGTATCGTAAGCCTCCTGTCAAAAGCATTGGAAAAACTTCGTTCTTTTAGAGAAATAAGTTTTAAGAAAGTAGTGGTACAGATATAGCATGATTTTATACAAAAAAAAGACTTTTATCAATTACGTTAAAGTGGCTATATTTTTTTAAAAAATTATTTAATTGATTACAAACTGGCCGTTCTCTGGCACAACTACTTTTTTGACTCACGCCCTTCTTATCTTATTGAACTTCTGTCTGTTTACTCACAAAGTCGTCATTTAAGCTGTTTTGAAAACATACGCATTTTCTGTGTACCTAAAACACTAACTAAAACATTGGGTGAAAAGTCATTATCTTTTTTTGCAGCCAAACAGGGGATTTCTCTTCCATTACACATCGTGGTAGTTCCACTACAAAGTCCTTCAAGACTACACTTACCAAGCTTCATTGCACAATGTATTTTCAAATTAATAAAACACATGTTTTTAATGAATAACGTAGCTTACTGTTATTTTTGTGGTAATATGAATTTTTATTTAAGTAGTTTTTGTAAGTTATTATCTACATGTAAAGCGCTGTGAGCAAATTTTCTCAATGGAATACAGCGCTATTAAAATTGTAAGTGTTTTATAATGAATATCATTATTATTCCCACAGTGAAAATTATCAGACAGGCATTTTTTTAGCAGTTAAAGTATTAAAAAATACATAGTTTAAACGAATGTTAATGAAAGTTTTATTCTATAAAGTGGCGTCGCTAGGGGGTTGCGGAGGGGGCGGCCGCCCCGGGTGACACCAGTAGGGGGGTGACACCAGACCATAAAATTCTATATATTCCCGTTATTTGGCACTGGAAAACACGGAGGAGTTCTATGGATTAAATCATGAGGGGGTGACACCATGAGCTACCGCCCCGGGTGACAACATGAGCTACCGCGCCGGGTGACACCAACCCTAGTGACGCCTCTGATTCTATGTATGTTTTCGTTTTGTTTTTTAAAATATTTTTTGAAAAAAAAAATTAAAATAAATATTTCCTTCTATACATATTAAATTTAAATGGTGATAACAAATGATGGAATGCTTTTATTTCTATATTCTAAAGATGCTCCTTTTGTACGGTAAATGTATAGTCACCATGGTTTTTTTTAACTATGTGTGCAATTTAATAACACACAAAATTCAATCTTAACAGTGTTAAGTGAAATACATAACTTAGAAAAATGAATTGTTCAATGGATTAAAAAAAAAAAAAACAACCATTAAAAGTAAAGCTGCAAAAATAATAAAAATAGTAGTAAAAAATAACAACCAGCAATAATTATTTCGCAATTTTAGATCCATTTATTTGAAATCCTTTTACAAGTGCGTTGATTGCTTTTGCTAGATACAACATTTGATATTGATATTTGCATAGAATCAACAATCTAACTCAAATAAAATTTATTTTTTAAGTCAGCGACACACGGAGTCTAGTTCTTACTGTTTGTTAATTACTTTTCTTTTCCAATGTCTTTATTTTGAGGAAAAAAAAATCTCTAACGAGTAATTAATTTGAAAATTTACCAAGCTAGGAGTATATAATTTATCGTGTATTTTCTATGAACATTTTCAATGATATGTTGTGTTTTATAAGGATATTGCTATAGAAACTTTCTGAAAAGTGAGGTTTCTATACTATTTAAGATATTCGACAGTATAAATATATGCGAACATATTAACTGGGAAAGATATATTTTATTTCTCTCTTTGTAAAACTTAAAACTTGACCAGGGAGGTGGAAGTGTGGGTCTAATATATATCAAATTGAACGCCACGTGATTACAATCAGGTAAATTTACGCAACCATTTTATCTGTGCAAATAATACATCGTATCAATTGTGTTTGTTCCCTTAGATCAATTAATGGATATGTGATTTATTCAAAATGAAATGGAGAATTGCTTCTTTATTAATTTATATTAGAATTGAATCCAAATAATTTACAAAAGGAAAAAGAGAGAAACTCGTAGTTCATGAAGTTTGAGAAATGGTGAAAAGAAAAACCTACACTGTCATATAGTTTGATTTTTTTAAAAAATCAGCAATATGAATGAAGTATAGCTTTTCCAAAATTATAAAAATATTTCTCCTGTTCATAACCAGACAAAATAGTTTTAAAAAATATAGACACTCTCAATATTGTTGTTATAGTACTATTTCAATTAACATTGTTAAAAACCAAAGATGGGTCATCTCTAATCGTGGTTTAAGTGCTTTAGTGATTTGGGATGGAGCTTACTAAATGCAAAATGATTCCATACACTAATTAGAAAGCATTTAAGGTGGACAAATATCCACTGAACATACATTTTTTTAGAAATTTAAATTGATATATGATTCATAATGGAAGTAATTATTATAGCCATTATGACTTGGTTAAAAAGCAATTTGACAAATTATGAGTAAATGTAATTTAAGAAAAAAATTTTGTTAGACTTTTATTTAGCTTCTAGAGTTTCAGTATAGTATCACATTTCACAAACAACTATTTGTTCCATGTTGATGTTATTTGTTTAGCATTCGTAATCATTTTGAAACTATTAAGTTGCTGCAATGCGTATTTTTATTTGTTTCTAAAATTTAAGCTATAAAGCAACTAACGAGTAATTAATTTACGTGGGACGTGGAGGTAGCGCTCTCGACTGTCATACCGATGGTCACGGGTTCGAATCCACACGAAGGTGAGGATTTGTTCTCGCGGCCTGAGGAGTCCCCGAGTCACCCAGCTCCGAATGGGTACCTAACTAGACAATAGTTAGGCGGCTGGGGTAATGCGTGGAACCCCTATAGCCGTGGCCTGTGACCGCTGCATCACTTGCCAACAGATCATCTCTCATGGTCTGTGGACGCAATTATCTTCTGCATAGAAGGAGCGTCTGTATATCTAAGATAAAGCAACTTAAATGATGTTTGTTCGTAAAAATGGAAAATTTAAATGTCTGAATACTTTGCTTTTTGTTAAGGTATATATTTACATACATATATATTTATATATATGCACACACATATATATATATATATATGAATGTATGTATATTAATTAACTAGTTTTAGTTTTAACAAAAAGCTAAAAAAATAATAATTTGATAAAACTAGACGAGCAAGGCGCCGAAATAATAATGAGTGAGATACTGGAAAGGAAATCTTATATGGTTTCATGACAGTGAATTAAATTAATACAGATGACAAACTAAGCATTAAATCTGGAGACGATTAGCTAACTAGTGTGTTTGTTTAATGTAACTTTCTTGGCCTAAGACCTGTAGGTGATTTCAGGTTTCCCTTTTTTACTAGCAGTACTAATTACAGTAAAGATTTCACTTCATTTTAAGAGGTCTGCAAAAAACAATTAAATAACTTATCTTAGATATACAGACGCTCCTTCTATTCAGAAGATCTGTCCAGAAGGGGTGACCTCTACGTGGTTCGACAGACGAGTAGGGTCGTGGAGCAGACCACGACCTGAAACCGAAAAACCTCCTGGCTTGGACAGCCGAAGGCCGTTGTTAGGAGTTAGGTGCTAGTCATATATGATTACAGTCGCTGTATGGATTTTAGGCAAAGCATTTAGATGCAATGTCGATGATGAAAACAAAAGTACCCGTTGAGGGTCGGGTTACTCCGAAGCGACCGTTTCGTCCCCTTCAATTAACTAGCAACGCTGTTGAACGGTACCGGTTTAGGGCCAGGAGCGCCAGTACGGAATAGCAAAAGGTACCGCTAGGAAACGCTTTTGGTCGCCAGCTCTGAGGAAACCTTCCGGTGGGGGTTAAACCATGGGTAGGTCTGTGATGATCCCACGCTTTTCAGCGATCTAACCTATAGAGACTCGTAAGCTTTGCCGTGGTGGCGCCAAAGTGATACTATGTTGATAGCGAATCACAGTAGGAAATTCCACACCTCCCTCGAGAGGCACACTTTAGTGGGAGGCGATTTCGATCTAGTGTCCTGGACGCCCAGGCGGCCGCTTGTAGCAGCGACCGCTCCGGGGGTAGGGGGGGGGGCTTCTCAGCCTTTACGTCCCTTAGGGGTCCAGAGGGCTGAGGGGGTTTTCCGGGAAGCCACATGAAGAGCGCAGGCTCGGGACTGCTGATTTTCTTCCACATGTAGGATTCAGAAGATAATGGCGTCCAAATACCAGGAGAAATGATCTGTTGGCAAGTGATGCAGCGGTCACAGGCCACGGCTATAGGGGTTCTACGCATTACACCAGCAGCCTAACTATTGTCTAGTTAGGTATCCATTCGGAGCTGAGTGACTCGGGGACTCCTCAGGCCCCGTGAACAAATCCTGACCTTCGCGTGGATTTGAACTCGTGACAATCGGTACGACAGTCAAGCGTGCAACCTCTCGGTGCAATTCATGGGAGTGCTCAGGTAAGAGGATATGCTCAATATTTAACTCTCTAAAATTTTCCGGTGGTTTCTCCGGTATAATAATGACGTGAAACAATAGGTGCAGATAACCGTCAGTGGCACACACTTAGGACTCCAACAAAACGAACACAAGAACTTCTGGAGACCCTAAATGATCAACACCAAAAGAGACACATGTCTTATCTTATCTTTTCTTATCGTATCTTATATGTTACGGACGCTCTTTCTGTACAGAAGATTATTGCATCCTACGTTTTTCAATGGTTTGTGTTTAGTTCTGTATTCTTACTAGAATTTTAAATGATGATAAAGTGTTGGCTTTCCTGGTTTCTTCAGGCAACCCCCCCCATGCCAAAAACCGGATGGAAAGAAAGAAAACGTGTATGTGTTTTTACTTTCATATAGAATAAGAAAGGTGTTTTTAATTTTATGTCAAATGCGTTTTTACTTAGGACTAAAATTCGTTTTTCAATGACGATTCGTGGTTTTATAGATGTGTTGTTACCTTTTTTTAAAAAAAAAAAAATTATGAATGTTATAATATTGTACTTTGCGTAGACGTAATTTGAACGCTTCCTTTAACAATCATCAAACACAATTTTTATCAAATACAATGTACAAATACATAAACAAAAATCCTAACTTAGACAATTATCAGTACCATAAAATGCTAAGAAAACAATACATGTGAATACAAAAAGCTTGAAAAACCACTAACAATTTTAAAAAAAAAATAAATAAAGTAAAATATGACACACACACATTAAAAAAATTAAATAATAAAAAGCATTTAAGCGTCAATTATTCGATTATTGCCCTTGCACGCAAAATAAGAATAATAACTTAACTAAATCAATAGTACACTCAAAAATATTGTGCTTTTTAATTTTTAAAACACTGCAAATAACTAAAATTTATTGTGTACAATTTATTTTTATTTTAGCTCATAAAATGCTTTATTTTTTTTTTAAAAGGCCAAGCAAACTTTAACACACATTCAAGCAAAACTATGTGTAAAAATAACTACTTATGGCTTTCCTAGGTTATATTTGGAACTGTAAATCTGATCAACCATATATTAGAGCAGGATCTTTTCTGGACCATTTTTCACGATTCAAAGGTAGATAATTACATTTATACATACATACACAATCATATACACACATAATACATACACACGTACACGCATTCATACAATTCTACATATATATTTAAATACATACTTACGTGCATACGTAGTACATGTACATACATACGTACACAAACATATATACTTTTTCTTCATGCCTCCCTTTACGTGTTTATTACATTTGAATAACTCATTAGATTATGGGTAGCCAGACCATTGTAACTTAAAGACATTTTATAATATTCCAACATTGCATTCAGTCTCTTTGAAGCACTAAGAATCGTAAAACCTGGCCTCGATATATTTCAGTAATCCTCGTAAAAAAATAAAACTACATAAATTGCACACAAGCTGCAGTTTTTCCCTTTCTACATCACTGATGCGAAACTTCGCTCTTTAAGGTGGCAACTTTAAAAAAAAATGTGCTCGTTATTTTGAAAATCTCGTTTTGAGAGGAGCTAGTAATGAGAGGTTTGACTGTATTTTAACATTAAATTTCTCTCGCGAAAATTATGCCAGCTCCCTTTAAAAAAGTATGTGTATGGTCTTGACATCTATATAAATAAAAAGCTTATAAAGGTAAAAAAAAAGTTGAACTTATTTTTTGAAGTTAAAAATAGAAAAAAAATAATGAAAAGGGAAAATCTGCAAAATTATTAAAAATTTACAAGTCTATACTAGAATCTATATTAAAATAATGTAAAAAACAATACATTACCAGGCTGTTTTATATTTGTAGATCATTTAAATAACATTGAAGTCGTCAAGTTTTCTTTTTTTAGAGGTTTTTATTAATAAATAAAATAAAGATCATAATGGATTAATTATTGTAAATTTACATGTAATTGAACTACTAAATTCAGACCTACCCGTATTTCAATCATTAAAAGAAATTTTTTATTTTGATACGTTTATAACAATGATGAACGTTTAGTTTTTTCAAAATTTCTTCTAACTTTATAATGTTGTATTTTTAATTATCTTATCTTATCTTTCAAACAGACGCGCCTTATATAAAGAACATTACACTTAAGATTTCATTTGTTGTGCGTATCTTAGGCATAACATCAGACAAAATGCCGGTCATGAAAACCATAGAACCCTTTAAGGGACGGGTTATTCTGAAGTGAGCATTCTGTACCATTCAATACACTAGCAATGTTGTTGAGCAGTTCCGGTCTAGAGTTAGGAGCGTATACGGATTAACAAAAGTTTACGCAGCGTACGCCAGCTCTGAATAAAAAAGTTCATGTGGGGGTTAAAACCCCCAGGGCAGGTCTTTGATGACCCCCGCTCTGCGGCAATACTTACCATGAACACTCGTACGCTTCGTGGTGACACCGAATTTGTAGTGAGTCAAATAGGAAAATTTCAACCACTCATGTGAGGTCACTTTTAGTTTCTGTCATTTTCGACCTTGTGTCGTGGATGCCCAGGTGGCAACTTCTGAAGCAATCGTCCCGGGGTGGAGTGTCTCATTTGTTATGTCCCTTGGGGACGGGGCCAAATAGCTAAAGGATCTTACAGATGCTCCTGACCTTTTTCCACAAGTGGGATATTTATAAAAGAAAAGTATGTCCACCTACACTTGTCATTAGTATGTGCATCGTCTTGCCTATTTATAGTTATAAAGCATTGTTAGAGCGTTAACAAAATGTAGCATTTTGTCAGACTCGGTATATGTCGATGCTGGTTTATTGCTCATAAAATCGGATTTTTAAACTTCCGACGCTGCAAGGGTGTTCACTACATTTATAAGGACATAATTTTGTCTTTATACTTATGATACGTTGTAGACTATATCATGTTGTAAAATAGATAATGTATTTCTAGCCAAAAATAACAGTACCAGAATGCAGGGATGACATTTAGTGTTTATATGAATTGCTATTTTTAGCGCATTTTCGAGAAGTCGAATGCGCTATTGCACCCGTTTTGTCCGTCTGTCATCTCCCTAGATCTCAGTAACCATAAGTCCTAGACCCATGATGTATATATGTTTTTTGTATGTCCTGACCTGCCATTTGTGCATCAAGACTCAGTTACTTGATCCGTTAAAACCCCGTTAAAACTACCAAAAAACATTGCGAATCGAGAGATAACACTGGCGCAGGCAACGGCCGCCATTGCCCGAAGTCGAATACATCGTTTTTCAAGCATTGAAGAGTTAAAGTTATTGGTTAGTGGTGCGAAAGCGTGCAAAAGAATTAGTTTTTTTTTTTGTTGACGTCATTAGAATATGTGTAAAAGTTTAGAGAGTTTTACGTCATCATTTGTGGTGACTTCAATCAAGATCTTAGCGGCCCAGGGGCAGAAATTGAAAACTTTTTCGAAACAAGCTTCAACATTCAACTACTTTCAACAAGATTGGCAACCACGATCTATCAAACAACAATTGATGGAGTATTTTGGTAATTAGCTGATTACAATTTAGAATGTTTCATTTATGAGTCCTATTTCAGTGACCACAAACCACTTGTAGTTAGATTAAAGAGAAAATAAAACATTTTAAAATGTAAAGAAATGACTTTTAAATAAATTTTTTTCAGGTATATTCATTACACAAGAAAATTCATAAAAAATATGTCTTAAATATAAACACAATTACTGATAACTACATAATGCTGATATCTAACATAAGTACTGATACATAATACGAAAATGCGCTAACACGTCCTGAGTCCAAAAAGGGACCAGGCTTAACATGATTTTTTTATGAGTTAAGACTATAAAAATGACCTTTTCTTATAACATTACACCCAGTCGACATATGTCAAACTACTTTGAAAAAAATTGAGTGTTTGTAACACATTATTGATTTTTATATTTTAGGGCTGCGAAAATTACCGATTAATTTCGCGATTAATAGGTAAAAGGTTTTATCGAGTAAAATTATTTTAATCGATAAAATAGCGATTACAATTATAGGAAATGTTTTTCATGATTTCATCGATTTATTAATAAATAATTGATTTAATAGAATGCTTTTTTAACGTACAATCTTCTTCATTTAAAAAAAAAAAAGATTTTTAAAGTGTAAACTTAAAAATAAGAATTTGTATGCTGTAAAAATTTAAACATTGTTTTTATTTAATTAACAATTTCAAAATTTAAATTCATTGACATTATATTGAACTACTTATATTTAAATTTTAAAAAATGCCAATGGCCTGTTTTTGTTAATTCCCTTGAAGATTTCAGTTTAAAGACGCCATAATCTTTTTTTTAGCTTTAATGAAAATTATCGATTAATTATTCGGTAATTTTTAAAAAATTAACGATTAATTTTAATTTAATCTATAACAGCCCCATTATATTTATTGCTGACCCTAAATATCAAAGTAAAAGAAAATAATAAAGTAAAATTATAGCAAAGAAAATTTTCTTTTTTTTTTGTTTTGAAAGGGAAGAGATTGTGTAGGTTGTTCATTTTGGAATTTATGGACATACCCCATTTTTTGGACCATAAGTTTAGGTTGTTCAGTGCTTCTTGTAAACTAAATTTTTAGGTGCCTGTGTATTCCTCTCTGCTATGGAGAGCCAGATCATCCGCATACATGCTCCTTTTAATTTTCTAGGAATGATTTGTAGTAAGTTGTTTACGAAAATTATAAATAGTGTGGGTGACAGAACACCTCCCTGGGCAACTCCAAGAATGGAGTTATTAGACAAAGGTCATACCCTGAAGCCACACTTCAACATGCGCTTCAGCGGGTCAAAAACTTCACTCGTGCCGAAAACTTTTTACCACGCACCCGTGATACCAACCAAAAGAGCAAGCTGGTTCTTACTTACCATCCACACAACATCAAAGCCAAAGAAATATTCCTTAAGAACCGAGCTATCCTCCTTGCGGACCCTGAGACGAACAACATATTCTCCACCCCACCCCTAATTGTATTTAGGAGGGACAGAAACCTAAGTGATCTTCTGGTTCGCACTCGCCTCCCCACATCACCCAACCATCTGGGTACCGTACCATGCGGCCGATTTCGGTGTAAGACATGTCCTTTTGTTGTGCAAGCCGAACAGATAAACTTCCCTAAGTGGCTATTTATGATTAAGGATGGTTTAACTTGCGCTAGCCGCAACGTTGTCTACACCATTGTGTGTAAGCACTGTCCATTGAAATACATGGGGGAGACAGGGTGATCTGTTTCGTGCCGAATGTCTGAACATATTAGGGCGATTAAACAAGACAAACGGTATCCATTCTCCCGTCACTTCTATGGACGCGACCATTTGGGTGTCAAGGACCTGGCAGTCACAACTATCGTCTCGTGCACAAATTCATCCACTCGAGTCAAGCTTGAAAACAGATTAATAGAAAATCACGGTACACTCGCCCCACATGGGATGAATGTGTAGTTTTCTTTGACCATCTAGGCGTTTGCCCCGCCCACTCTCTGCTTTCCTATATAAATTCGCTCTGTCATCTCTTATTTCACTTTCTTGGATTCTTTGGATTTCACCGCAGCTAAGTTTCATATTCTTATTTTTATTTTCGTTTTATTTGTGTATTGTATGTTTCTTGAAAAAGTCTATTTGCCGAAACGTTCGCTGTTTTGTTACGTCCGGTCAGGCTAACCCTTACCTTGATTACGTCTTTTCCATTTAATTTTGTATAAACCTGTTTTTCAAATATTTTGACACGGATTTGATGCAAGGTTACAATGTGTCGTGTACTTTTGTACCATTAGTAAATAAAATGAGGGGTAGGACTGATCCTACCCCTCATTTTATTTACTAATGGTACAAAAGTACACGACACATTGTAACCTTGCATCAAATCCGTGTCAAAATATTTGAAAAACAGGTTGAAAAATAACAAAAATAAATTATATTAAAATGACTGAATGTTTTACAATAAGTGTTAAAAGGTTGTCTATAACTTTTTATTATCTTCATAAAAAGAAAAATCTTAAAAACTTGAAAATATATTGAGAAGGAATGTTTAGAAACTTTTACTAAATTTCAAAGTACATTCAACTGTTAGATATTGGGCTGTATGGAAAGAATCTCAAATTAAAATTCACTTGAAATTAGATAACAAACGTCGGTAGGGCGACCATCCAGACCCATTGTTTAAAGGACATTTAACTGCAGTAGGATATTCTTTAAGATATGAAATCTAAGCTTACACATCTCTGCCCCATATTGTTGCGACAAGTTTTTCCAGTGCTAGGTATTTAAAACTAGAACTAGGTATCTTTTTAGCCTCGTCTAGGTTTCAAAGGGAAACAATCAAATTAACTTTGTAAAATTACCTTTTTCACATTTTAAAAATGAGTATCTAAAATTTAAAATACAGGGCATTTAAAGATTTAAAAATAAATTGTCTATATAGATTTTTTTTTAAATGATTTTTTGAAATAAAAAATTACAAATGAAATTAAATATTTTTCAAGCACCAATGAAACTTAAAGAAATAAAATAACTTTAAATTCTACAGTGGTTATAAAATTCAGGCAAAGTATGTCTCTGCTGCACAATGTAAATTATAGTGAAATATGTTTCAATTCCCACACATAGGTAACCCACCGATTGAAATTAAAATAAAAAGGACATGTAAACTCATGAATAACATAAAAAAAAAGAAAAAAAAAAAAAAAAAAAAAAAAAAAAAAGAATGCGACATCACCCATACATATATAAATGTAAAATAATATGTTCATCATCTACAGAAAAAGCCACTTGAATCCCACCGTCACCAGCTGCATCATTACAGAAAGGTAATCTTTGTTATCTGCACTGTTCTTTCGGTTCATCGGAGTTGTTGTTTCCATTTCCTTTCCTGAAAATCAGTGTACAACGAAATAATATCTAAAATTCATCACTGATTTTCTTATTGGCTGAATTACTCACTCATTCATTCACTGAATCACATCTTTGACTGACTAGCTCATGAGGCAGTTTCTTTGTTTCATGAGCGACTTGGGTCCATCCTAGGCCACAGAAATCAACCAGCGTCGTCAAAGTTTCGACTGGTTAATGTTAACACAAAGTACATTTCTGCACATGGGAAGTATACAATAACACTCGATTTATTGCACACAAGTATAATCATGTTCTCTCGACATAACCTGACACATCCTTGAACATAAAGTTTTCAATTTTTTGAACCCTTTTCACATCCTTCAAAGTACATCACGATCCAGTTCGTTCTCTAACTTCATAATCTGTTAAGCTCACCTTGTGGTACCCTACACCTTACTATATATCCGTCCCTTCATAAATTCATGTGAAAATATCTCCTCATACTATTTACAATACAAGTGAGCTCTTCTTAAGTCCCTACCTGACTAGAGCTCACCAAAATCTCACTACAGTTAAGACCACTCTATATCACACCATAACATCAATCACTTACTAAATTAAGAGCTCACCCACTTACTCGCGAGTTTCTAAAGCCCCTCCCTCCCTTCGCTCATGCTCAATCTTTGACGTAACCAGCATTGATGAGGTCAGCTCTTTGGCCTCTCATATCACAACACAATTAAAAATTCAAAATATCTAGTACTAAACAAATGAGTTAGTGTGATAAGTGCTTTTTAATGGGGCTGGGGGAAGCCTAAATAAGTCCACGACCGTTCAGATTTGATCTGAATCGATGAACTGGAACTGCAATTCGTCCATTTTAACAAATTAAGCGTATATCCTATTTGGTGTGACGTAGTCTAATTGGTCACAATTCTTAAATCAATTGATGTTTTATAGATGCAGGGCGTCGCTAGGGTTCGTGTCACCCGGGGCGGAAGCTCATGATGTCACCCCTTCACAACTTAAAGGGACGTCTATAAATGACGTCACGCGAGGTTGCCGGTTTCCTACCCCGCATCATACTTTGTCACAAAAACTTAGAACTTAGAACCACAGCCCTTTTTTTCCCCGATATGACTTCACAAAGCTTAGAAATCCCCCCCCCCCCCCAAGTCGTATTTTCTAAATAAAATTATCAAGTGGCAAGTAATTTTTTGTCATTTAAATATATATTTAGTGTAAGTCTGCACTCTAATATCATAACACGCGTGAAAACATTGAAAACGTCATTAAAAAAATAGTATACAATCAAATATTTAATTGAAACTTTATTTAAAGTTGAAAGTTTTTGGTGTAACGTTACATTTTTAAACACACCCCTCCCTCTTGTCACATATCGTCACAGATGCGGGACACCCTCCCCCTAGGCACATCACGTCATTTCTACATGGCCCCAAATCCTTAGAACTCATCTTGTCTTCAAGTGGCAAATAAAGGGATCATACGTAATTTTAAATTTCTGCCACCTTGTAACACTGTAAATCAGCACTTTCCTTCTCTTCAAGGGAGGTATTTTTTTATTTCTTTACCACATGAAAAAAAAATTTGTATAACAGATAAACAGCTAAGTGGGGATGAATGTTCCCTCTAAGGTTTTCCGGTTGTTGAGCTAAATATATTTTTTTTTAAACACATGTTCAAAGTTTAACTGAGTACCATTTTTGTGTTCACATTTTTGACATCTCACAAAAATACAAGCACCCATTGGACCGATGTACATTAAGTGACACATTTCTTTGTCGACTAACGCTTACAACAATATACACCATAGTATCAAGTCGATTTCAAGGAAACGATAGTCCACGTGCCAATTCAGGCATTCAACGGATTTGAGAATGGGACTATGTTTTCACCCTTACAGCCTGCAAAACATTTTAACGACATCGACAGACTAATAAAAATTGTCACCTAGGTGCTCATTGCCTCTTAGGTTATTGATCCTTCGTTATACAAACTGGTATGCCTCCATGGTCGTTAGATTTTTTCCTTTGTAGCAGCCTGCTTAATTTGGCAAATTATCCAACTACTTCATGAATGACACTACGAAAAAATATGTATTGACCATGACTATGGGTCATTATACAAATGGACCAGCTCTTCACAGTATTCAGTTTGTAATTGTATGTTTCTCAACAATTTGAGCAACAATGCGTGTAAAGCAAAGTGCCTTGAAAGCCATCTGATTTCTGCGTCGTCTAAAAAAATCCTTGTCAATGTTTCCAGCGCGAACTGATGTGTCATTTCAAAGCCCTCCTTTCAACACACTATCACCCCAAAAACAACTAACATTGTTTTGATTAAAATATCACACCGGCTTGTTCGTTACATCGAAGTCTTTTTTTGTAAGTTGTCGGCGAGTGATATTAAAGTATATGTTCTGCTTCAAGGCTAGTCACCAATGTCAATTATTTTTATAAGGGATTTTTTGATATTTTCCTTGTATTAACTTTAGATGAATGAGTTGAAATATGTTGTTAGTGTCTGTTTGCTGTATGTTAGAAATGGAGATAAAATTGCTACTAACTTTTCTGGCAAAGGCGCAGAAATTCTAAGTTTTACCCTATTGAAATTTTTAGGCATGATAACTCAAAACTCCTGTGCGGAATCTATAAGATAGCTGCGCGTCCGTGCAGCTTGAAGGGAACATTGGTAAGGATGGCAACTACGAACCGGAGGACTACCTATACATAAACATGAATACCTATGCTTGCACGCATTAAAATATACAAATAAAAATATAATAACAAAAAGACATTTGAATTCATAATTTTTCTCTCAAAAGAACAACAACAAAACCAATCGTTTTGTGGGTCGTGGTGGTCGAGAGGTAGCGCTCTCGACTGCCATACCGATGGTCACGAGTTCGAATCCACACTAAGGTGAGGATTTGTTCTCGGGGCCTGAGGAGTCCCCGAGTCACCCAGCTCCGAATGGGTACCTAACTAGACAATAGTTAGGCGGCTGGGGTAATGCGTGGAACCCCTATAGCCGTGGCCTGTGACCGCCACATCACTTGCCAACAGATCATCTCTCATGGTCTGTGGACGCAATTATCTTCTGCATAGAAGGAGCGTCTGTGTATCTAAGATAAGATAAGATAAGATAAGATAATCTTTTGATTTTTTTAAAACAGAAAGATCGTATTCTTTGTCCCCACCTCTCTGACGTGGAGGGAAGAGGGAGTGGTATCCGTCCATGATGTCAATAGGCCTACTTCAAAGCTCAGTTTTTTTTTTAAAATTTATTTTACAACAGAAGACACTGCCTTTTTCAAAAAAAAAATAAAAACAATTATCTGGTGCGGCTATTGCTTTTATTTTATTTTTTTATTTACAGTGTATATGGAAACTTTGTTGTTTGTCGGGACGATTTTATTATTGTAAATTAACTGATGAAAAGAGGGAGAGGGAGTCCATGATGTCAAAAAAAAGTGTCGTCGTTTAACGTATTTTTTTATTGTTTCTTAATTTCTTTCTATATATAAAAATGTGTCTCTTTTTTCTAAATTAAAATGTAACACATTAAAAATTTATCCTTTGGTGTAACCCCTCTAATGGTGTCAGCTCTGTTTTTTAAAAATATATTTTACAACAGAAGACACTGCCTTTTTTCAAAAAAAAAAAAAAAAAAAAAAAAAAAAAAAACCCCCCCC
>MUZC01000938.1:184303-252739 GCA_002072015.1 Radix auricularia
ATATATATATATATAGACAGAGAGAGAGAGAGAGAGAGAGAGAGAAAGAGAGGGAGAGAGAGAGAGAGAGATTATGTAGCTAAGACAAATTAAATGTTATTTTTAATTCTTTGTTGATATATTATTTTACTGAACTGTTTGTATATAGTTGAGTGCATGTCTATTTACCAAAGTTAATCCAAGCCATTAGATGTTTTAAAATTTTATTTAAATCATTATTTATAATTTTAATGAATACTTCAACAAACTTAATATTTTTTTTTATTTTTCAATTTTGTATTATGCATTTATGTATTCACTTTAGATCCGTAGGTAGGTTTAGACAATTAAAAGAGGTTTGTGTGTCAAACATGTCTGATACTACGATGTGAACCGTTGGGCAAGAATAGCTATGTGGTGAAGTCGCTGTTTAGACAGTCGATCTTTTGATACGGTCGCTATTTTGAAGTCGCTTTAATGACAATCACTGTTTTTCAGTCGCTATTTTAGCGATCGCTGTTTTGACATTCGCTATTTTCAACCAGTGCCGAAAAGCTGTAGGATGACCTGTGAAGTTCATTGAAGTTTATGAATCACATCATCAATATCAAATGATTCAAAAGGAAAAATAAAACGTCAACATACGTCGTTTCAATAAGTGGCTTTGTTAAGAGACCCTACATTTCCCCAACCATTACCACAGTCTGTCCAGAGATCTTACCTCCCACTTCATCATCACGGTCTTACCATAGATCATAAATCCTACTCCGCACCACGGTTAGTTTAGAAACACTCCCTACCCTACACCGACAATCTTAATCTTTTTAGTGTAGAAATTATTATATAAATTATTTTAAAATTCACATTAATGGAAGGTGGAATTTAATTAATTTTTTAGTGTAATAAAAATTGTAGTATAGTGCTCCTACTACTTTAGTAGTGAAACTAAGGATATCATGTCTATTTTAGATTTGATGGTATTTCTAAAGGAATTAAACTTATCTATAGTTATAACAGGCAAAGACATCACTGATAGACTCATTACTAATTCGCCATTTTTCCATGTTGGTAGAAGCATGAAATTTTTGAAAAGTGTAGAGTATACTTTTGCGACGATAAATAGCAAAAAAAAAAAAAAAGGAAAATAATTTTGAAATTACTACTCATGGGGGCCGTTACCTAAATATATTTTTAAAGAAATTTCCCATGATAGAATTTGCGATTACATATTTGAAATGTCTGTCAAGTCGTATTGACATTGATCAAGCCAGAAATCCTAAATCATACCACATAATGTGTTTGGGTCTTTTTCAAATATATTAGGTTAGTCCTAAAGATATGGGAGGGTACAATAAGTTACCGGAAAGGATTTCCTGATAAAATCTAAGAAGCGATCAATATTATTTTTTGTTGGGTCAAATTCTCGGAAATAATAAAAGCTACCGTGTTGAAACAAACGCAAACCGATTGCTAGTAATATTTAGAACAATTTAGGAGAAGCTCTTCTCCGAAAATTTCTTCTCTTTGGCATCCCGTAATTTTAGCAGCAATTTTTGAAAGCTAATGTTTTGTTTAGTTTCAATTTTCTTTTTAAAATTTGAAATGACGTTTGATAAAATATATAGATCTTGATCTAATTATTACCCTTAAATATTTTTTATTCGTAAATTCATTACAGAAAATTGAGTTTAAAAGCATATTCGAGTTTTTATTTCTTGTCTCCTTATATGAGCACTTTACAAAAAGACTGTCTCATCTCCAATTCTTTAATTTCCCTTATATTAAAAGCATGAATCTTTGGAAAGTAGTTGAGTACATTAATGGGATGGTAACAGTCGAAAAAATATTAAAATGATAACTGACTCGGGGCCGGGGACCCAAATGTAGTTGTTTCAACTTATTAGAAGAGATAAATAAAATTTGGTTAAACTTTTGATATTGTGTAAATAAATTTTTACAAATTTTGGAGTATAAAAACTTTGATGGCGTTTATTAAAAATGTATAGGGCATTAAAAGTCAAAACGTTTAAAGAAATTTTAACCATTTCATTTCACACGATTTTGATACCAATATCGATAATAAAATATATCCATTATGCTTTTACGCGGCTATTCAAATATAACTGAAATACTAAATGTCCATTGTGAAGCGCGTGTATTTTGCTAGTTAGGTAATAAAATAATAGTAGTAATATTGTCGGTCAGGGAAATAATATAAATCAATGGTGTTTTCCGATAAGTGAATGTTTATAGCAGTCTGTTGCGCCTCGTGTCTTGTATTAAACACTATAATAAGATGACGCGATATGGATTTGCGACATTGGGACGATTAGGAGTCGATAGCCAGTCATAGAATTTTGTTTTTGTTTATGGTATGCCATTGTTGGATAATATTTAACTTTTGAATTTTCTGATGTTATATGGAGTTTTAGCCTGTCCTCGTTGATCACATAATTACCCAGAACAGCAGTTCGTAACAGTTTCAATTTCTAAAAAATCAAAAATGATGATAACATGTAATAAAGAATTTTCTTTCACTTAACTTTGCAATAAAAAACGTATTTATTTTCCCATTTAAATATTTAAAATTTTAAACAAACTGTAAAAAAAGGAAGCTTTTGACTATATGTTCTTTCTTTACGAGACATAACTATGTTCCATTAAAGTAGGCATCGTCTTACAATCCAAAAAACCAAACATGTAGTTATATCTCATATGTAAAGGAATTATAATAAGACAAACGGCTACTGTCTGCCAGCTAAATATCATCTCGATTTGATAATGGGAAACCATTTATAAAAACACGATTAATATAGTGCGTACCTCGAGATAAACTTGCAATTACTAGTATTTACATTTACAGATAGGGAATATATCTATTTTTTAAGTGTCATCAATAAAATATGCACCGCACTGTGAAACTGGAAGATATTAAAAAAAGATTGTTGAATATAAATATTTCCCTGCCAATTGTCGATATATCTATGATCTCTTCTGGCCGGCACTGGTTCAAAACAGCGACTGTCAAAACAGAGACCGTCATAACAGCGACTTCAATACAGCGACTGTGTCAAAACAGCGACTGTATCAAAACAGCGACTTCACAACAAGGCTATTCTGGTCCAACCGTAAACATAACACAGTGGTTCTTAATTTTTGACACATAGACCCCTTTTTCATTTTCTAAACTTATCCATGGACCCCAAGTGAAAAAACTACAAAAATGCATAGAGAACAAATAAAACCTAAAACAATAGCAACATTTTGATGAAGTATTTAATGAAAATTATATATTTTGATTTAAATAAAATTTAAAAGCAATTAATGACGCAGATTACCACATTCTACATATATATGTGTCACGTGATAATTTGGATAATTTGCTTATTAGTAATTGAGAGAGAGGGCACGTGACAAGTGAGAAGAAGGCTTGGCAGTTGAGTGTACAAAATGGTGGACAGAAGAATGGCGAAAAGCGAGATGCATTATATCAATGTATAAAGTGTACATACTTTTGTGTTGGATTAAAGTTAATTAATTTCAAAAGTCTTTAGTGTTCTTGATGCTATTTGTAGGTATACGCTTACACATAAGTGGAGGAGGCCTAACCAGAAAAGTCACAGTCTAATAGGAGTTATATTAATGTCAGCCACGTTAACTGTCAGAGAAAACAGTTACATGTTGATGTCAGAAGACAAACAGTGTCAGTTACAATATGCACTTCTTTATATACAAACAGCTGGTGAGTAAAATAAAATTGTATCAACAAAAATTAGAAAGGCAAGAGCAAGGAGCATTTTTAATGCCATCCGAACATATTCCTCTTGCACATACAACTGTTGTAATCCGTTTTCTTGAATCTTTCTCCAGAGTAAAATTAATAACAGCCGTAGATGTGTGTTTGAGGAAAAGCCTCAATAAGTGCAACTTTCGAAACTAGTTCAAAGTCGATCTGTACACTTCTTGGAGCGAGTCCAGGTTTCAATGATTTAATTTCACTCCACACTCGAGAGTATGTGTCTTTTTGCTTATTAGGGAGCAAAACAAAAACACAGGGGATCACATTGTTTCTTATCAAAGCATGCACAGTGTACACTTGATAAAACACGTTTGGTGAACTTTAAATGTACCATCACACATCCTGTGTTCGGTATCCTGCATAGTTTGTAGAAACTACATACCCACGCTACGCCTTTGTCTAGTGTATTCAACAACGCACCGTTCGAGACGTAGCTAAAAGTGTGTTGATTGTAATCCACATCGCAGGACGATCTAAAAATCAAAATATGTAGTTATGTTTCATATATAAATTATTTATAGTGTAAAAACATTTAGTAAAAAGACTACTATAAATTGCCTGTTAAATTTCAGCTTCATTTGATCACGGGAAAGGGAATAGAAATACATGTTTAATAAAATGCGCACCTCGAGACGAAAAAGCAATTACTAGCATTAACATTTACAGATCGGGAAAATATATATATAGATCTATATATATTTAACGTTTTAGCAAAATAATACGCAAAGCATCGCGTGATATGAAAATATTAAAAAGGTTGTTAAATAAAAAACTCACCGCGACACTCTAGCACAAAAATTAACATGCGACATAGTGATAAATAGAGCTAATTAAAAAATGCATTTAATTATATTCTTGCACATTGGATCAATCTTAAATTTTGATAGATCTCTCTTATCATCGGAATGAGTCTGCCTGTAAAATTTCAGCTCGCTAGGATACGAGGAAGTGGATTAAAATAAATACAATATGTTTTCATCAAGCAATGAAGCAAACAACATGGGTTAACATAAAAGATTTTAAGAAAATAGTTTTCTATTAAAAACATTATAATGTTTTTGCGCGATACAACGATCTCAGAAAAAGGAAAACAAATTACTACTAATTTTAAAAAGTTTGTATCAGATACATTTTCTTGAGTGTGTGTATCAACAAATTCCCAGTCTAATGGCGATCGTCAGGGGTATGAGAATCACTGTGTGTGTAAGGTGGTTTGTCGGGGTGAATACTAGGGCACTGAATGATTTTGTTGTGAGCGAAGGGCACGGGAACGTGATGAGAGGACAGTGTCCATGCAAGGACCAGTGGAGACCAGGCAGAAAATTGAGGTGTGTTAAGAGAGAGATAGAGGTTGAAAAGTAAGTGAACGAGGGGGGGGGGACCGCTACGAAAGGCCTGCATCGGTCGGTTGGACGGATGGCTGATATATGTTGTAGTTAAGATACACGGAGTTTGACTTCTTAATTCAGATGTACATATGTGACAAGTGGACACTCATCATAATAAAGATTGCGGTTAAAACCTATATCTCCGACCGGAGCGTCACGTCTCTTCCGATATTTTAGGTTTTGGGTTAGCTTTAGCCTTAGAATTTCGAAAAATTGATGATTTTTAGGTTTTGGGTTAGGTATAGTTTTAGAATTTCTAAAAATTGAAGATTTTAGGGTTTGGATGGCCGCCGATAAGGTCGGCCCGGTAGGAGATATAGGTTTTAACCAAGATGGCTTTAGTACAAGGACTTGTGTTAATTTACTGTACGCCAGTTAGTGTATAAGTCTCGACCTAAACCCCTAGACAACGATATCTGACATGGGGGCACACAGTACACATCAACATACTATTGTTTTCCATAACAAAAGGCAGGATGCATAACGTCTCAGAGGAATCATGCGGCCCAGGAGCCATATATTAGCGTACTGGTGTGTCCCAGAACTGACTGGCGCGAAACAGTGCAAGGACACACACCGTATCCGTTATTGTAAGCCGCCAAAGAGCCAGAAATCGAGAGCCAGATCACCGATAGACATTGCAAGGGGTCGGGGACATAACGACATCCAGACTTTAACAGGAGCCGGGGACATAAGCTCGTATCGGAGTATACAATAAGGACAAAGAACAAGATAGCACTGGGGTCCGGATGGAAGGAGCTGCGGAGCTAGTGCTAAGAGTGCTTAACAGTACCATCATTAGACCACAAAACCTCGGTATATACATAAAATATGTAAGTATGAAGGTTACTTAATTAGAATATTATTTTCTAAAATAATAAAAATGTGTATGCATGGTAGATATTGCTTAGAAAGTGAATATGGAAACTAGAGTGAAAAAAAAATTGAAGAGATGAATTAAATAATTACGGAACTTACGTTTAGAGTGTCAAGAGATAAATACGTTTGTTTTAGAACAGTGGAGATGACAGAAATAACACGAAAAAGAAGAAAAGGAATGGAAGGAAATGGGGGAAATTCGAAAGTATTAGAGAGGGGAGGACATTAGAAAGTATGAGCTAGAAATAGAGAGAATTAGATTAGAAACAGAGAGAAGCACAAAAAAAGGGAAGAGGGGACATGTTAGGGGTATGAAAATCACTGTGTGTGTAAGGTGGTTTGTCGGGGTGAATACTAGGGCACTGAATGATTTTGTTGTGAGTGAAGGGCAAGGAAAAGTGATGAGAGGACAGTGTGCATGCAAGGACTAGTGGAGAACAGGCAGAAAAATTAGGTGTGTTAAGAGAGAGATATAGGTTGAAAAGCAAGTGAACGAAGGTAGGACGCTACGAATGACCTGGGTCGGTCGGTTGGACCGAGAGCTGATATATGTTGTAGTTAAGATACACGGAGTTTGAGTTCTTGATACAGATGTACAAATGTTACAAGCGGACACTCATGATAATAAAGTTTGCTTTAGTACAAGGACTTGTGTTCATTTACTGTACGTGGTGTGTGAGTCTCGACCTAAACCCCTAGACAACGATACCTGACAGCCATTGAATGAATAAAATTAACATGAACAGTTTATATACGGAAACAGCACATTAATTTACACGGGAAGAGATAAAATTCGAAGTCGATTAGTTTGCAAAGTGTGACATGATGGATATAAGGTGGTAAAAATCAATGTAAAGACAATAAATAGACATAGACTGTAGACAATGATCATTTCATATGTTGGTATTGTTCATGTTAGCTAAAAAAGCGTTTTAGATACAAGCAATCTTAGCGTTTCAGTACATGACATATTTCTATTTTAAGTCGATGAAATAGATTATGACATTAGCCTTTAAAAAAAAAATAAATAGAGGTAAGAAAGGATTTTTAAAAAACACGTTTTTATAAGTAGACTAAAACGAAGAATATAAATTAAAAGTTATAAGTTCATTGGCTCTGATTTTATATGACTAAAAACTAGGGATGGATGCCAATGAGGTTTCACATATGCAGTTCACTCATTCCCTCACTTATGGAAATCTCTTTTGCATTCAAAATTATAAATGTTTAATTTTGATACCAAACAACTATCTTTGTCTTATATTTCTAAATTAGAATGAGATTTTGAAGCTCTCGTCCCATGTTTTTAGTTACATTAAATCAACGTACTTGAAATTATATTTTAATTTATTTTCTTCTTTTTAGTTTACTTATAAAATCGTGGATTTTAGAAATCTCTTTTTACCTCCATTTATGTTATACTTTTTAGTCTGAATCAATTACCGCCCTACGTTTTAATACCATCGGGATGTGGTCATGGGTAAACTTCGTGGCACGTGAATGTCAACAACAGCAGACGGACAAAAAATGCTTACAGAGATAAACTAAAAAACGAATTTTTTTTAATTCGATCGATCTGACATTTTCATAGAATGCTGTGTCATCCAAGATCTATCTGAGGTAAAATTTTGAGATCTCTAGAATTATCAGAATCAGTTTAATTTTTCGTATGAAAATCAGAAATTTTGCGGAAAGACAAAAAGTCAAAAAGAACGAAAGCTAATAAAAAAAGTGGTAATTTGTATATGGCTTATAAAACAACAAATAAAATTTAAAGAGATCGGACTAACATGGAGCAAAATTAAAAGTTCAATATATTGGTAATTCAATCTGCATAATCATTTACTTTCCAGTCAAGATGGTGTGAATCTAAAGATGGATTAAAATCTTAAACATTTTCGAACTTACTTTAAAAAAAAACACTATTGACAGTACCAAGCGTTAAAATAACGTTGGAGCAATATTTTTTTAACGTACTAATGATCTTGAATTTTAAATTCCTAACTATGTCTTTTTTTTTTACAATTAAGATTTTAAAGTATATACATACTTGTTGTTCTTGTTTGTTCTTGTCTTTTTCTGAGTACTGAAATAATGTAATATAAAATATTACATACTAATAAAGGCTGTGACAATGCAATAAAACTATTTTATATGTAGGTAGAATGATACGTTCTGATTTTTTAATATGCCTTGTTTTTTAAAACAAAATGCTCTATTAAAAATGTGCCTGGTGTCAGTCCATTATATTCCACATTTTTTAAAAATGGTAGGAAGCTAATTCTTTTAATTCTACATATAATTGGTGGCTACTTATTCGTAACATTAAAAATTGTTTTGATTGCACTTTTCTCGGACATCTCGGAATAATAGGAGTTTGAACAAAAAATATTAAGATAACAGCATTCAAGCACATATATAGAGAATCCATTTCGCCTAAGTGGAATGGATGGCCCCGAACAGAGAAAAGTAATACTAAAAAAATATGACAGACAGCGAACGTATAGGCACACGCCTTCCGCTGCAAACTAAACAAAAAAAGCAAATCTTTAAAACATTGTAGCATACAATACATACAGGTTATCATCAAACAAAGCGTCTTCAATATAAACAAAACACAAAAACGTCTCTCTTATAGCATTCATTTCCAGGCCACATAACCAAGGAATACAAATAAGCGGTCTTTGGTTTCAAAGGGTTATATGATCATTTATGGAAAAATACGGAGAGGAGAAACCAATGATTTTACGTAATTTTGGTCCCTATTACGAAAGATTTTGCTTTGTCGACAAGCGGCATAATCATTTTGTTGCCGTATTGTGATTCGTTACATCGAAACAGTCTATGATTTAACCCCGTAGCTGAGTCCAATGACATCTGATGGGTACCAGACAACAGTTGTGAAAATAAATATGGCATGGCATTGTGCCACATAGACGCTGCAATAATCTTGCTCTAAAAAAGACTGTCTAAAACGGTGAACAGAATTATAGAAGCGCACGTATTTAGTTATCATTAGCATGAGAGAAAACTTTTTTTTTTTGGCAGTAAATAAAAACATGAATGTTATTTTAATGCATCAATGGTTTACTTTGGTGGAAACACCTTTAAGGTATTAAGGAATTCAATTGTTTTATATAGAAATGACATTTGTCTTGTGAAAGATATTTTGCCCATTACAAAAATTCTCCACTTTTAAATAAAAGAAAAGAAATGTTAATTTTCATAGCATTTATGTTATTTAAAAACAAAATTATTTCCAATTATTGAGTGACATGAACATACGTATAGAGTTTTTAATTAAATACGATGCAAACTATTTTATTTGGACGGCTCCAATTAAACGATTTGGCATTAAGAGTTCCAAATTAATTTACGTGTCTTTGAGAGTTCAAAGTAACAACTTGCTTTTTATTTTCATTTAAGTAACAACAAGTAACAACAGGATTTGAGAGCTTCAATCAATGACTTTGCATTTAAAGTTTTAAAAACTCAAACAAATGTCTTGATTTTTCAAGTACTTAACTAATGACATTTTTTTAGATGTATTAAAATAAAACACTAGAAACGTGTCTTTGATAGTTTTAAACTAACGACTTTCCTTTGAGAGTTTTAAACATGTGACTTGCCTTTGAGATTTTCACTTCGTCTTTCCATTCGATTACTTTTAAAAAGTACTTCACATTCATAGTCACCACTGTCAACTATTTTTGTGTCATTTACAGTGACGGTCAAAAAAACACAATCTTGTAGATGCATATAATCATGCCGTCCTTTTTCCGTTCGAACATACCATGATCTTCCAGTGGGTATTCCCTAATTATTGCAAACAAAAGGAATATTATATCTGCTTTTGTATCTTTAATTTTTTGTTGTATCTGGTGTGTATGTATGTGTATGTATTTGCTTGCGTGCCGAGCATGCGTGTGGGTGTTCGTGTGTGTAAACACAATTGTGTGGTACCCATGATAAACTCTAGTGGAGATGCTGAGCGTCCAAAGAGAGCTTCCCCAGTCGGTGGATAGAGAAAGCCTACCAGTTCTGGAGGGTACTTGGGAAATTAAATACCCGGGCGGACAAAAATCATCCCTACTGCCTTGTAGAAATTTGAAAAATTCACAAAGGCAAGTCACCTAACCCGAACAAAGGCAGCTATCCATTTAGCTGTGAGGGGCAAAAACCCAAGTGGTTGCACGCTAGGCCAACTCCCTACTGTTTAAAAAACATAGTTACAAAAACACCGAAAAGAGGAACAAAAATTATATCAGTCCTGAAAGAGGATGGGTGCCTTGAATATGAAAATATGACGCCTTACAGAAGTCAGAATCTAGAAGCTATTAGGCCGACAACCATCATCTCTACTTGGACAATCACCGTTATCGGAGCTTGAAATATCCGCACAATGACCAAGGCTGGTAAAGCTGCAAAATACAGCCGCTGAGATTATAAGCTATAAACCCACCTTTTTTTGAATCAGCTAGGCAATATGTACTGGATTGGATCAAGAAAGATTATTCTCAGAGGAGATTGTGTTATTTTCTGGACATTAAGAGGAAGATGCTCCGCATACCTAAGGTGTAGCCATTAAGCTATCAAAAGCATTACAATGATCACTCATTGAATGGGAGTCGCATGTACCTAGATTCCTCTAAGTAACCTTTGGGCAAAGAAACGTAGCATCAAAGCGGCGGTCGAGTAGTAGCGCGCTCGACTCGCGTATCGATGGTCACGAGTTCGATTCCACGGGTAGGATTGAGTCACCCAGCTCAGAATGTGTACCTAACTAGACAATAGTTAGGCACCTGGGTAATGGGTGAAACCCTTATAGCCATGGCCTGTGACTGCTACATCACTTGCCAACAGATCATATGTCATGGTCTGTGGACGCAATTATCTTCTGGATACAAGGAGCGTCTAAAGTAAATAAAGATAGAGAATGAATATGTTAAAGAAAGAATGACTCAGAACGAAGAAGAGAAGAAGGCGTTAACAATAAAGGTAGCACATAAAAAAGAAGACATATTAGAATTATGGAGAATCATAAGAGATAAAGAAAAGAGAATGTCTAACTTGATGATGAGATTAACAGAGAAGGATACAGATATGACAGCTGGGGTGCAGAAACGGTCCAAAAGGTCTCAATTACTAATTGAGAAGGAACAATTTATGGCTCAAAAATCATCAAGCGTACAAGGAAGAAAGTGTTGACCCATATAGTAAAGATGAGTATCATTGGGTTATAGGAGCCTGGCAGACAAAAGTTGATGAAAATCAGATGGTTTCAGATGAATTGGAAGTTATTGAGGACATGGCCGAGCCGATTAAAAGCACAGAGGTGGAGAAAACTACAAATTTTGAATGTGATGAATACAGAGATAGACATGTCTAGCAGGGTGCGGAAATGGTGATAGTCCACAAGGAGAAAAATAAGAAAATAAATGATAACTCTCGCAGTGGGTTCACAATGCAATATATGTGTTCAAAGGAACATTGTTTTATACGGCAACACTAGGGTGACGCTTATGACCTCCATAAACACCCAAAGACAAATACAGAGTTACCCATCGACAGTGACAGTGACAATATGCGGTCAGGACTGGCAAAAAATCAAGAGACCTTGACCGACAAATCACAAGACAGGTTTAAGCGAAAAAGAGAGGACAGTCTTGCTTTTTCGTTACGCCTAATGAGTTTATTAATCTTTGGGGTCCTCAAGGAAATATTGCGCCGTGTGGGGGCAGATGGCTGGTACGCCTAATGAGTTTATTAATCTTCGGGGTCCTCATGGAAATATTGCGCCGTGTGGGGGCAGAAGGCTGGTACGCCTAATGAGTTTATTAATCTTTGGGGTCCTCAAGGAAATATTGCGCCGTGTGGGGGCAGATAGCTGGTACGCCTAATGAGTTTATTAATCTTTGGGGTCCTCAAGGAAATATTGAGCCGTGTGGGGCCAGATGGCTGGTACGCCTAATGAGTTTATTAATCTTTGGGGTCCTCAATGAAATATTGAGCCGTGTGGGGCCAGATGGCTGGTACGCCGAGTTATCAAAAAACATACACATGAAATGTTAAAGTTTAATTTAGGTCAGGGTTGTATTGACACCAGTTGCAACATATATTTTGCCTTGTGGGAAGGGCCGCGTAGGCCTACGCTAGGATACATTAGCCTGTATAATGGAAACAAGGGTCGATTTTTGTTAAAGATAGGGGGAAAAAGATATATACCACCATCAATTTCAATGGCTTTTATTTTTAAGGTAATTTTTGTGTTTGAATTGTGGAGTCTAGGTGATTTCGTGCCAATATTTGAAATGTGTTGTGATACTTCTGATGTTCTTGACCAGTGTTATTACATTGTACTTATTATACGTACAAAAGATGTGATTTTTTATGTCATGACAATTTTTTTTGATGATGTAAACAATTTTGTACCTAGAGACCTCAGAAAATTTTTGTAAAGAACATGTAATAATGATGATAGATTCTTATTATGAGTTTTCCATGACATAGATTATGATAAAAGCCTCAGAGACATACTTGTAAGAAGTCACCTTCCCACAGTGAAAGCACATATTGGAACAAAAGGTTTCAACCGTAACCGTTGCAATACTTGTCCATATGTGGTTGAAATTAACAAAGTTTCTTTTACTCTTAAACAATTCTTAATAAGAGATGGATTCACTTGCACCAGCCGCAACGTGATTTATGCAATTATTTGCAAGAGATTTAATAAAATTTATGTTGGTGAGACAGGTCGTCGTATTGGAGATCGGTTTAGAGAACACCTGTACAATATAAATAAACAGGCTCAGTGTCCTGTGTGTAAACATTTTAACAGTGTTGATCACGATGGCATTTTGGATATTGTAGTTACTGGTATACTATATGCAACCAATATCCATGATAGAGTCCACATGGAAAATAGACTCATAAAACGATTTGGTACGTTTGCTCCATATGGAATTAACCAAATCCACAATTATACCTGACTACAAAATCGTTTTCCCGTTGCTGTTTTCACTGTTACTTTAGATACTTCAACTTCCTCCTTTTTATTATATTCTATGTCCGTATTTATTTTTGTCTTTCATTTCTTTTCATTTTATCACATAGACTTTAATATGTTTTAATTTTAAGATATATGTAAGTACATGTAATTGTTTTTGTACTGATGAAGGCATGAGCCGAAACGTCTACCATTATTTGTATTAGTTGATAAAAAAGCTTTAATTTGTTGTTTCCTTACACAAATAGTCTGTGTAATTTGTTTTTTTGTTTTTTTATAAAAAGCTCTATGCAGTCCTATTCTGTATGACATATTATGGTTATAAAGGTGTTTTGATAATTGTTTTCTAATGATTTGATGTTTATTGATTAGTATTATTATCAATGTTAATGTTTAAGATAGATAATTATATAGGTGGGTATGGATGGATAGGAGAACTCCATAACCCCCAGCGTTCCATTCACTATGGGGACATTAAAGATACATGTGGAGTCCCACTGTGGGGACTATAAAGATACATGGAGATTCCCACTGTGGGGACCATAAAGATATATGGAGAGTCCCACCATGGGGACTGCAAAGATGACAAATGTGTTAAAGATGTTTTGTTGTTGTTGTTGTTGTTTTGTTTGCGTTTGCAAACGACAATGATTCTATGCCCTGATTTTTTGTCATGTTTGAAAGATCGTGTATCTTATATCATGTGTAGATTTAACTCCGTAAGTTAAATCTAAAGTGAAGAGGGGGGATATGTCAGGGAAACATTATGGAGTTATTGGGTTTTCCCTGAGATGTCAATGTGTTACTTGTGTTTGGTGCGGTGCGGTGCACACGGTATGAAAAGGTATGACGTAAGAGTGTGAGCGTGACGTAGTGAGGAGAGAGGCAGTTGCGGTGAGCGAGCGATAGGACGTGTTTGTTAATGGAGGTACCTTTGTTGTTAATAAAGTTATAGATGTTCAAGAGTGTTGGTGTTCTACCTTGAGTTTATCTGTCCGTTTGGTCATAACAAGTAACCCAGACAACGACGTAACACTGGACATGGTGTTAGAAGATAATTTTTTGGAGATCGCAACACCAGCATTATTCACTTATTTAGCTGACAAGAAAATTCGAACCCAAACTGAACTATCAAATTCCTTAAAAACATTTAAGGACTCACATCCCGAAGTTGAAATGGACAAAAGACATGATTTATTGGCAACAGTCCAAAACAACAAACCAGAAATCATATGCTACTACTGCGGCAAGAGAGGTCACCTTGCAAGACACTGTTATTTCAACAAAGGACAGACGCCACCCAAGGTCAGTCCAACACGAAATAACATAGAAACAAGCTATGGACAGGATCAATTTGAAAGAGAAAACAAAAAAATCATAGAGGGGAAGACATAATCACAATTTAAACTATAGAGATTATGATCAAAACAAAAAATCATGGAGATGTAGATATGACTTTCATTCAAGAAACAGAAATTATAATCAAACATATAGAAAAAATTATGAACAAAACTTGGACAGTAGGAAAAAAATATATCAAGAAGACACACGAGCCAGTGATACCGTGGCAGCTAGTAATAGCTAGGGACAACTTAAATTTTACCCCGTGTATGTCAACAACAAAAAATGCACGTGTCTACGGGACTCAGGCTGCACAACAATAGTAGCACACAGCAAGGTAGTAGAAAAAGAGGACTATGATGGCAAAACAGACACACTAACGATGGGCAATGGAACAAAAATAGATTGCCCAACTGCTATACTCAACATCAACTCAGCATGGTTTTAAGGTAAAGTTAGTGCAAGAGTTCTGAAGGATGCAATTGGCGACCTAATTATAGGCAATATTAAAGGTGTAGTTCATTATACCGATGAAATGTATAAAGAATGGCACGAGAACAATACTCAAATTTGTGCTAGTTTACAAACCATAGCCTCAATGAAAAGAAAAGAAAAATTAGACTCTGAAGTTTAAGACACCATAGTATTAGGAAATCAACATATATCAAAACAAAACTTCAAGAAACCTCAAGGAGAAGGCAAAAAAATACATGAAATACAAATGAAACTCATCAAAAAGGAAATATAAAAAAGAAATATCAAATTCTGGAAATATTGTCACCACAATTGTTAATCAGAGATATGGCAGAAGAGATGAATTTTATAATCACAGAAATAGTAATAATGAGTCTGAGAACATTAAAGTAGAATCTGGAAGCAAACATGCTGTCTTAACAGCCAAGAGACTTCTTCAAGAAGCTGAACTTGATATTGTTAACAGAAATACTGATGTTTGTGATTAGTGAATTACTGAACCTTTAAGAGACTGACGAAACATTGAAGAACTATTATTTTGAATTTATACCAGTTGTAATGTTATTTTTATAACAAAATTTTTCTGTGGATTAATGTTTTAATCAATGTTATACATAATTTCCGCTAAGAGCAGATCAAATGACTCTGTATCCATAAAGGAACATTTGAGATCACCGCATAATATATATTAAAGAATATAATTATATGTCATAAAGTTGATTCAAAATAGCATTTAATTAACTATAGTATAGTATGGACAAGCATAACTGATGATTATATGCATTATACAGATTTTAAAATATTTTTTGACTTGTAAAAACAATGTTCTTTGTGCATTTATGCTTAATATTCCTAGCTATAAATAGACTGGAAAAACATAAATTTTATTGGTGAGACAGCTGAAGCGTGACATTCCATGAACGCCACTGTAATGTTAAACTTTTGTTGAGAGTGTTAAAGGCAACGCAAGTTTCAAATTGCTGTCTCAATAATGAACTGCTTTCTAATACGTCAAACGTCTCATTTGGATGCGAAATATTTTACTTGGTATGTGGCGTTTTCTAGTAATATGAAGCCGGTGCTAGAACTTGTAATAATAATAATAAAACATCGTGAATGCATGACTTGTAAAAATCGCTGAACAACAAAAAATTCCATGTGTATTATTATGTCGGTTGCTACAATACAGAGAACGACTTGTGAAAAAAATTATAAAATATCACGCGATTTTGTGTTTTTCTCGTAAATATTTAGTAAACTACTCTAAATTCAATTACCATGAATTCAAAGAAAGTGATTGAGTGAAGCCATAAAAAAAGAAATAGTTAGAATCTCCATGGTGATTTCAAATATCGGCATTCTACCGTCTCGCAAGACGATTGTGCATCACCGTTGGGTTGGGTTGCGTTTTCTCGAGTAGCTGTGCAGTCTTATCCTTGAGTGACAGTCTTTACCACAGTTTTTACACACGAGTTCTGTGCTTCCAAAAGATTTGGCCTTTCTCCCAGCTGTTCTGTCTGCATCCTCATCCATTCTTCTCTCCTCGGTTACTATGACCAATCTTTGACAACTGTGCGCCAAGTAGAGCGTCTTCTGCCTTACACTCTCAGTCACTTGTAATTATTTTGGGTGCTTTTATATCCCTTTGACATACATATATAAATCGCAACCGTGAGCGACATGTTTTCTTCTTTCCTGAAGCAAGTTCATCATATAGGAGGTCCTTCGGGAAGCGGCCGGGGATCATTCTTTTGACGTGTCCTAGCCACCTCATTCGTCTTTCACTAAAAATTGACAACATGCTTTGGTTATTGGCCCGCGTTTGGACCCCACTATTACGCACTCTGTCTTGCCATTTAATAACAAGAATGCGACGCAGGCATTTCAAATAAAAGCTGTTAAGCTTGCGCTTTTATGATGTATAAGTTTTCATGTCTCGCTCCAATATAGTGGTGTACTGATGACACAGGCTCAATAGACGCACAGTTTGGTTTTCTCCGTTAGCTTGGTGTTTTGCCAGACCCGCTTATTGAGTTTATTCATAGTTTCACCTGCCTTGCAATTTCTGCTGTTTCTTTCTTCTTCAATGGACAGTGTATTGGAGACTTTGGATCCCAAGTTGGTGAAGCTGTCCACGATATCCATGTTTTCATTATCGATATTTATGGTAGGACGAGGTCGAGTGTCTTGGGCCATGATGTTTGTCTTTTTCAAGCTGACCAAATTTGCAGACCAAATTCTTTGCAGGCATTGGAGAAGCTTGACACGAGTGGTTGTAAACAATATTCTGTATGTGCTGTTAGTGCAAAATCATCCGCAAATAGTAGATAACGAATTAGGACATTGGTCGTTTTGGCCTTGGCTCGGAGGCGGGCTGTATTAAGAAGTCCTCTCTCAGCTCTGGTATGGAACCAGAATCCCTCACTACTATCCTTGTATGTTTATCGAAGAAGAACAGAGAAGAATATTGCAAAGATTGTTGGTGCGACTACACAACCTTGTTTAACTCTGCTGCTGACAGGGAAGGATTCTGACTTACCTCCATCAAACTGCACTCTGCCAGGAATATTTTCATGAAACTGTCTGGCAAGTAGGTGTGGGAGTCGATTTTTGCCAGTATTTGGAATCGCCCGTTGTGACTGACAAATTCAAAGGATTTTGTAAAGTCCACAAAGGCAACGTATTGAGGTATCTGCTGCTCTGTGCATTTTTCCTGTAGCTGTCGTATGGAGAATACCATGTCTATGGTCGATCGACGGGACAGGAAACTGCACTGAGATTCTGGATTGACACGGGATGCTAGGCTCTGTAAACGTGTTAGTATAACGCGGGCAAAGGTCTTTGCTACAATACTAAGGCATGATATGCCGCGATAATTATTGCAATCACTCCTATAACCTTTGTTTTTATATAGTGTCATTATATTTGCATCCTTTAGGTCTTTGGGGATGTTGCCCTGTTCCCAGCAGAGGGACAGAATCTCGTGCAATGGTTTGAGTATAACTGGCTTGCTTTTCTTTAGAACCTCTGGTGGTATTCCATCATTCCCAGGCGCTTTTCCACAAGCTAGGCTGTCAATTGCTTTGCTCTGCTCTTCATGTGTGGGCACGACATCAAGTTTCATGAGTTGCATATCTGGGATATCATGTAGAGCAAAGCTAAAGACTGTGATATATGTTGAATACAATTCCAGATAATGCTCAACCCTACGTTTTAGCTGTGCTGCCTGGCCTTGAATGATTTCTCTACTTTTGGACTTTAGGGGAGCAACTTTTGACGTCAAGGGCCAGTTGCCTTTTTTATTTTTTCGTACATGACTTTTGCATTGCCATGTCTGCAGCTGATTGTATACTGGAACAGAGCTTGTGCAACCTTTTGGGCAAGTTACTTGGCTGTTTTAAGGCATGCAACCTGTCGGGTGTAGGCTTTTCCTTGTAAGCCAAAAGAGCTTTTCTTTTTGCTTCAGTGACATGTTTCATCTTGTTCCAATGTTCATCAAACCAGTGAGTATTTGTTTTTTATATTTTCTGCCAAAGGCTTGTATTGTGGATGTATAGATTATTTCTCTCAGATGCGACCATTTGGAGTCAATGGAGACGCTTGGGGACATTTTTAAGAGACTTTCCTTCACCTTTTCTGTGATCAGCTGCTTCATCGCGGGTTCTTTCATGCAGGAGGTATTGATGCTTGGACTTCCCTTTTCTGTGTGGTACAAGTTTATCCTCATTCTTCGTACTTTGCTGGCGACAAGGGAGTGATCCGTGTCACAGTCTATACTGTGATAGCTGCAATTGAGTAGGACGCTAGCTAGTTGTGCACGCCTGGTGATAATGAGGTCCAGCTGATACAATTGGTGGAATTGAGGGTGTCTCAAGGATACTTGATGAATATCCTTGCACTTGAAGAAAGTGTTGAGCACACACAAGCCTCATGAGCAGCACAATTCAAGAAGCCTTTGTCCATTTTACTCTTCCAAAGAGGCCAAGGCAGGTTGGCCAGGCTTCTTGGTAGCTCCCCACTCTAGCATTGAAATCTACAAGGAGATAGATTGCCTCTTCTTTGTGGATGCTGGCTTTTGCCTGGTCTAATGCTCAATAGAACTGGTCCTTCTCTTCCGTAGTTGAATAGAGTGTTTGAGCATACGCACTAAGAATGTTTGCTGGGCCCGCAGTTGTTCTGAGTCTTAGATTGAGGATCCTCTCAGTGCCAGATGACGGGGGTTCAATGGATGATAGAAGAGTGTTCTTAATAGCGAAATCCACATCATGCTGTCTAGGTTCGTCTTTCGGTCTGACTTGCAAAAGAAGGTGTAATTTACCTCTTTGAGTGAATCGTTGTTTTGAAGCCTTGTCTCCTGATAGCATGCTATATCAATCTCTAGTCTTTGAAGTTCTCTATCGATTTTGCCTGTCTTCCGTGTGTCGTTTATTGACTGCAGATCAACAGTGATGCCGGGACACATAGTCCTCACGTTCCAGCTTGCGATTCGAAGAGCTGGGGTCTTCATTTGTCTTTTTTTTTTGGTATTTCTTTGTGCGGGGCTTAGTGGCCCACTTGTTGAGTGGTAATCCAGTTTCCACGCACCCAGTGGAGAGGGCAGGCCATGACGGGATAGCACCTATTTGACTGAGGGGCTGCCCAGTTTAAGGCGGATGGTAGCTGTCCAGTTAGAAATTGGTAGTCTCTCCCACCGTCGGAAGCAGCCCCTGGTACCTAGCTCTACGTGAATTGAGCTTTTGCTTATAACCGGTAACTGCTGCTTCCCGTGTTTTGTCGACACCTTGCTGCGACGCTGGATTTTCCTCTCCAGAGGTGATTATGGAGGATTAGCATATCCCCCTCACCACATCAATGGTGTATCCAAGGGAACGACTTGCATCGATGCAGCTTGGCTGTCATAGGATCGCAGGAGCTGCCGGTATGTACATAAGTCTTATGTATAGACCGCCTGTAGGTGCTCCGTTTCCTCATTTTCTTTTAGGGTTTACTCCCTTAGCCTTTCCCACATGGCGGGTATAGCCGCAAGGCAGCGGAGGATTTGTATTCGGAGTTTCCTTCTCCTAGATGAACTACCAGCCTAGGTTTTTAACGAGCATCATCTACCCGTAGGGGTGACAGCACCAGGATTTGAACACGTGACTGATTTTTTATTTTTAGAATTTTTGTGCCACAACGCACTAACACTTTGACTACCGCGGTTTCAAATAATATTGTTGTAAATGAAGATTTTGGCATGTTCTGGTCTTATCTACATCTCACCGATTGCTTAGAATGTCACATGAGATAATGAAACAATGAATATGATTATTAGAGCATTTTGAAAAATTGATTTCTATGGAATCTATAGATTAAAGACTACCATAATTGTATGCATCCATGTCAAAAAAAAAATTAAATTATGCCAATAATAATATGTTGTTTTGTAATCATTGGAACAAAATAATATTCACCTCTTTTTTTTTTTCTTATATTGAAACTACTTTTTATAATCGTCCTGTTTCTTATACGTCAAATGGTCTAAAATGAATTCGAGACGAATACAAAGTTACCTAAATACCTATGTATGTTCTATTGCAGCCTTTTATTATTATTAATTAATTTTAACAATTCGTCTATAAATATATTGTGTTGCTTTTGTTACCTAACATAAGACCGTACACTAATCTAGACCACTGAGAGATAAGATAAAAAAATATTTTTATATTAGATGAGGGGAAATTTATGATAAAAATTCTTTTTCATACCGTTTGGAATGTAAGTGTTCATTTGTTTGCTGGAACACGCTGGAAATACAGCAAACTATCAATACTTATAGATAATACTCACATTTTTAAAAAGCTTAGGAAGAAATTATTGCAGCAGAGTTAACATTATAAGACAATTTGTGTTAGATATCAACTTGCATTATGATAACCACTCGGACAAGCTGATGACAGGGTCTTAGCACACTTAGGCCACACAGAGCTATTTAGTCGTTACATTTGTGGTCATTGTATTGTTCTAAAATCAATCTGGTTTAAATGTTAAGTGACCGTTAAAAAAACAGTTACTGCCCTGACAATAAAAAAAAAACAGAGCTATGATTTCAATGGATAGAGTAAATAAGAAGATATCTCGCCATAGTTCTACAACTCTTTGTAAATAACTTCCAAGGCTTGACATTGTTATATAATAGTGATCCTAGTGTATATTCTAGAATACATTTGTTGTGTCTTTTTTAGTCAAGTAAATTTAATGGATTCTTAGGATTTAATAGCAATATCAAACATGTTCAAATGAATTTTCAATTTCACAGTATTGGACTGTTTAATATTGATAAATAACTATTTATAGTGAATATTACATGATAAGTAACTCACCAATATGTGACCAGTTTCCTCATCCAATGGACTGAACTTATAAATCAATGAAGTGCCTGCTGCAGTGTCCATTTTCCGTGATAATTTCACGTAATCAATAAGCCAGTCGAAATCTAGCCGGTGGTCAACGATTTTAAATCTTTTATAGTCACACGTCATTGTGAAGGTCTGACTTTCCTCAACGTTTAACTTGTTTAGGATTGGTTGATTGCCTGGAGATTTGGAGTGATCAACATTTTTCAATATGAAAGTTGTGTAATAAACTCGACCTTGGAAGTTACAGAGACGGTCGAGTGTTATAAGATTGGTTTATACCATGACATGTGGAGACATACGATATATCACTCCGTCACTCCAGTCATACATCGTTTAAGTCATCAATCCAACAGTCCTTTCATTTGTCTGTCCGCCTTTCTCACTGTCTTTTTAACAATCAATGATCATTCACCCATCCATTCAGCAATACACCTACCCACTAAAACGTTTAATATGTTAATTACACATCCTGAATCTTTTTTAAAAATCAATAATTCCTTAACAAATAGTGCACAAAGAATACTGAAACTATAGGAATTTGATGAGTACACTCCCACGATGAAAACAGACGATTAAAATGATTAAACTATCACCTCCAAAGAATCATGGTAAATAAGTATATTAAAATATGAAATAAAACTAGCATTCAGAACAATAATGCAAATTGTTATTAAATAGAAACATTGATCATAAGAATATTTCTTTTTAAATATAGAACATCAAGAGCGTCAGAGACACAATTCCACTATTTGTTAAGATTTTAAAAAATAATAGATATATATATATATATTTAAATTAATAAAAATAATTAGACCAATACACAAGAGAGGAAACAGGCCAGTTACAAAATGGCATGAGAGACACCAGATTACTATTACTATTATGAAAAGATTCGAAAGAAGAAAAAGAGGGCCAATTTATCAAGGTCATCTGAGAGGATGAAAGTCGTTTTAATGCACCTAAAAGAAATGAAGATAATAGGTTGCCCAAATTGCCTTAGAAATGTCAAAACTACTTTAGCGTGAACAAAAACTACTTAATTAGCCGGAACAAGTACAATTGAGCAAAATCAATAATATTTTTTCAATATTTTTTTTTACCAATTACAATGGCCGTCAGAATGTATACTCCATTCCATTTCCATTGAATCTTTTATATGAATATTATATGATAAAACTTATTACTAATCCAAAATAGTAAATTTTAATTATTTTTTTCTAACTTAAAAAAAAAACAACAACTTTGATTTCAAAATACATACATATATATATATATGTAGATATATAAATATATTCCGATTTCAGATACATTAGTCTTACAATAATTAAAAAAGAACGGTGCAATTATATTGTAATTACAATGAAATTTTATTTTTATTTAAAAAATAAAAATGTTTTCCAAAATTGCATAAGATGCCACTTCATTGTTAACAACAACAGTTGGATTAGGAGGAAAGTCACAGATCATAATTTTAATTATCGTTTCATCTAACTTTTAACATACATATTTTTTTGTTTAATATTTATTTTTTTTTCCCAAATCAAATACTTTTTTTTATTGTATACAATAAGATTACATGAAACATTAATATTTTTTTTCAAAACTGCATAAGTGTGGTGAAAAGATGCGTTGTATATGTTTTGTCTAAGGTATTATTTGTAATATTACCTTTACACTCACAAGGACGTACGTTAGAGATCTCCACAAATGATGAACAAAAGATCCATTGTATAATATAAATGATTAACATTTAATGAACACTATTTACAATGGTAATAACTCAAATGTTCATTAATAAATTTATCTTTAAGATCAAGGTATTTAAAGTCATATTGCTCGCTAATTATCATTACTACATCTAGCCTTATGCCATAGTTTCTATTTCCAAATAATTTTATTAAATGGTGACACGGAGTCCGCTGGTTATCCTGTGTAGTCTCGTATACTTGCTGTGATGATGTACTGCGCTGACCTCGAATCGTCTCTCTGTGATGAGTGTGTAGGCAGCTTACGGTGTTTGGCTCCACTCACCGTGAAAGCTTGTGTAACCAATATAGTGGTATCTGCATTATTTGACCTAGATGGATCGTTGCACGTTGGAGTAGGCTGTCACTTCTTTCCAAGTGTGCTGGTGATAAGATTTTCAGCTCACACCAGGGTTGCCAGATTGGCCTTATTAAGGCTAAATTTTAAAAATTTGGCCTTTTTCAAGTGGTTTGGCTTCCAAATTTTTTTTGGCCTTTTGGTCTTTTATTGGCCTCTTTTATTTATTTTTTATTTATTTTTTATATTATTTTTCAGTCCTAGTATAAAGGGTATTGTCATTACGGTTTAGCATCGCAGTCGGCATAAACAAAAATGGAAAAGTAATTATGATAGCAATCGAAAGTACAACAGTGATTGGGAGAAGACTTTTGTGTGGCTTAAAAAGGCTTCTGTTACAACGGAGGAGGCCTACTGTTTACTGTAATATTTGCCACTGCAACGTTATACCAAAGCTTAGTAATTTTTCAAGTCACGAAAAGACGGAGAAACATAAGCAAAGGATGCCATCACCTTTATTGTCATTTAAGTAGGTATATTGTGTAATATTGCTCTCTGGTAGCGTCACACGCACGAATCCATGTAGAACGACATTGAATAAATTGTAAAGAATCAAATATTTAAATGGAGCTTTTATCCAGAGTTGTGCATTTTGATTTGAGGTTACAATTCTTAAACAACCCCAACCCCTCGTCAAAAATGTGTCATCCCTCCCACCTCTGCGTGCGTGACGTCGTTTTTGTTGTCATTTTTCATTTCACATAAGTTTTGCCTTTTTTTGGCAGTAAATTTGGCCTTTTACCCAAAATACAATCTGGCAAACCTGGCTCACACGGTCACACAGCTATGGTGTGGTATGGCTGGCTTCAGCTAACACGATGATACGTAATGAGCACGGGGCTCTGGCTTCGATGGCGTGCGTCTCCTGCCTACTGTACGATCCTACAGTCAGGATAGGGTGGTAGCACTTGTGGATTTTGCTGACGACCTTAGCTGACACGGACACAAGGGTGTACTATGATGTCTCGAGGTAAGGGTAGCAATCCTGTATCGGAAATGTAGTACTGGAAGGTTGGATGGCTGTCCGGGTTTCTCCCGTGTTGTACTGTCTACTGGTGCAGCTTCCTGGAATTCAGGGCAGTTTTCTATCGTATAGACCTATACATGGTCCTCTTCCAACGACAAGCCGTTCAGAGCAAGACGCCAGAAGGGGATAACAATTTGACATAATAATATGAATTAATAGTTTAGTCTTATTAATACTACCACTGGTGTGGGCCTATTTCGCGAATACCTTACACGTGGGTTCAGAAATCAATGTAACACTTTATTGTATGAAATACATAATCTAGTATCTACACACGCTGCTCCATCAAATTTGGTGGAGATCGCGTGTGTAAGCACATATTTTTTTAAGCAAACGTGGTATATCTAAGAATATCCCACGTGTCCCAACACGGTGAATTAATCCCGTGGGATATTAAATCAATGTCAATCGAATGAAAAGAAATGTCAATTTGATACAAAAATGCATAAAATTATAAATGTACGTAATTAAAATTAGATTTGAGTTCAATCTTACTAGACTGGTTAGATTGCCGGCTTTTCTCCTCCACATCAGAGATAATATCCTGTGGGGCGCTAACTGTTCGATGTTTCTCCTTGTACAGTTTGGCAGTGAAAAGAATGAGATTTCCGTTCTCTCTGATTATATATTCCCTGGTCACGTGACTTAAGAACTCTTGATTGACTGTATGTTCAGTAAGGACCATTGGGTTGTCAGCCTTCTTATTTTATCCCCGTTGTTAAAAATTTAGTACCATTTATTTTGCCCACATGCTTGATTCCCAGATGGGGGTTACGTCCCCTTATCTTTCCGTCTAGTGGGTGGGTGTTACTTGGGCTTATAATTCCGATAAATTTCATCACAATGAGATGACTGAATGCAGTGGAAGCGCGAAAGAATAAGAACATCATATATTGAGAGGAATCATAATAGCAAAAGTTACTATTTCGATAAAGAAGAGAACCGTAAAGTGTAGACATCTGAAAAATGTGGGTTACATCTTAGCAAAAGGAGAGAATGGGACAGTGTAACTTTATTTAGGGTTTGTTTTGAACTTTTCTAGAACATTGTAAATTTTATATTTGCTGGATAGCTATTAATTGTTCCCTGTTTTTCTCGTATTGGTTTTGAAGTATCACAACATTTATTGTTCAAGCTTTAAATATAATATTAGCTTTATTATTTTTTAATTGGGCAAGCTGTAAAAAATTCTAGAAGCTTTTGTAATTTTGTGCTAAGAATTTTAAAAAGATTTCATTTTGGATTTAATTTCAGGTCTTATCCAATTATTTTTTCTGTTTAATTTTCAAATAGGTAAATCTCACAGGAAAGAAAGTCTACAATTTTCCCCTATAGCCACAGTCCTTGGATATAAACACAGCCCACCGCTCCTGTCAAACAGGAACTTGGTAAATTATATAACAAAAACTCCCCCTCACTCCTGCTGCACAGGACGAAGTAAATAATATACCAAAACGGCTTATCTCCGCTGCCATACAGTTCTGAATAATCTCTTGTACCTGATCATCATACATGGCATAGCACATATCTTCATTGTGTACTAATCAAAATCACCATAACATATCTACAACATGAATATTCAATAGTACTATATTAATATGTTTGCATAGGTTGCTTTAACTGAATCTACTGGTTCCTCACATAAATTATAAAAGGTATTTATTTCAGGATTGCCTCCAGCATGAGGTGATCTTACAGGGATCACCACTTATCAAACTGTAGCATTTAAGCATGATTGCATTTAACCCATTATAATCACTTATATAACAATCATGTGCATCTAAATATACATACTGCCTATGGAGATAGGTTATTTTTATCATACATAACCATCATCACATATCCGTAAAGAGTTGACACAGAGGCAGATATGTAGCAAATCTAAAAATGATGACCTCGGTGAAAAACAGTCAGATGTTTGTGAAGAGATTTCTTCTACAGGCGAGAAAACTGATGTTAGCAATGACGAATCTGAGGTCGATTGTATGCCTGATCCTAATAGACAACTTAGAAAATTGAATGACAAGCAGATGAGAGTTAAGTTACCATCCTTAGCGTGTGATCGACATGGTGTATCCGACAGGGCCGCAGGAGGAACCGCCAGTGCTGTTCTTTAATATGTCGGAATATATCACAAAAAGGATGTTTCTAAAGTGATTTACAGAAGTAAAGAGCGACGAGAACGTTGTAAAAAACGTGGAAAAGTATGTGCCAATGTCAGTAACACAATCACTGGGTTATATTTTGACGGAAGAAAAGACAGTACAATGACCCTAATTAAAGAATACGATGGGATATTTCATCGAAAACTAATAACTGAAGATCACTTATCAATTATATATGAACCAGGATCCATCTATTTTGGCCACATTACACCAACTGCAGGGTCAAGCAAAGTTATCGCGGCTGAGTTAATTGCATATTTGAATAAAAAAAATGTTGACCTGAAAGGTATAAAAGCTGTAGGTTGTGATGGAACTGTCGCTAATACAGGCAATCGAGGAGGTATCATTCGATTACTAGAAGTGGTGTTTAACAAACCTCTGCAATGGCTCGTATGTCAACTACATGCAAACGAATTACAGTTTAGGCATTTGTTTGAAAATCTAGATGGACCTACCAATGGTCCAAAAGGATTATCTGGTACAATCGGAAAATCACTGGTGGATTGTGAGAAGCTTCCCGTTGTCAAATACACACCAATAAAATGTGTTCTACCGTCATGTTTAAATTCTGACGACTTCAATACAGATAAAAAATGTCTGTTCGACTTGTGCACCGCTGTCAGTGTTGGCGTTTGTCCTGTAGGCCTTTCACTTAGCAATTATGGTATTATTAACCATTTAAGGTGGTTAAAAACGGCTAATCGAATACTACGCCTGTATATTGCCACAAGATGCCCATCGGATGAACTGAAGACAATTGTTACCTTTATCGAAATAGTTTATGAACCAGCATGGTTTGAAAAAAAAAATACTGCTTCATGTAAAGATGGCGCTCGACTGGTCCATAATTCCATACTGAAATCACGCTACCTCACAGACGAGCTGAAAAGAGTTGTTGATCCAGTAATTCAACTCAACGCATTTTTTACGCACCCAGAAAACCTCTTGCTTGAGATGCTTACCGACGAAAGATCAGAAATACGCGAGTTGGCTCTTAGACGTATAATGAAATCCAGGAAGCAGAAACGCACAAGTTCAATTAGATCTTTCTGTGTGCCAGTAATCAATTTTGAAGCTACTAGTTACATAGACATGATCAATTGGTAGAAAACTTCAATCACAGAGCCTTTGATCGTAATGGATATTGATGACGATACTCTTTTAACCATGATCCGGGAAGAAAATACACCAAGACTGGATTCCGCCCGCTATCCTTGTCACACCCAGTCAGTAGCGAAACTCATTAAACTAGTTAAAGAAGCTTCCCAAGTGGTGTGCGGCCCAGAGAAAAGCGACGGATTCATATGAGCACGTTTGGAATCGAGATCGAAAATACCAAAACTGGACACTAAAGCCCAACATCATTTGTAGATATAAAAACAGGTTTGACTAGAATTGTTTTTAATGTGTTTCTCCTTCAAATTTTTAGTTTTTTTTTTACTTGTAACTTTTGTATAGACTGTTAAAAATGTAAACTGCTACACGAATATTTTGTCATATATAAACTAGGATTTTCAAAGAATATTGTTTCTTATTTGCAATATGCCTATAATTCAGGTCAATTGTGGAACCTCAAGATATGCTTTAAATCGTTTGATTGTTTGGCACATTACTAATTACATATGTCAGCAAATTTTTATAGCTATCCAACCAAGATATTAAAAAAATGTTTTCACTCCACCCTAATGTATATAGCAGTTAATCTGTCATGTTGTTAAGTAAAGAAATATTTAACAGTTACTTAATTTATTAAAGTCCTTTTTTTAAACATTGAAGTTTTCAGATACACAGTACTGTTATTTGTTTATTTAAAAAAGTTAAATCATATTTAACATCTTCATTAAATTTTGTAACTTATAGAGTAATTTATATTATCAGTTTACCAATAGATTTTGTATTTAATATATCTCTTTTGGCATAATTAAATGGCTAATGAAAGTGTATATATGACTTATATGTCCAATAAAAAGTTATTAAGAAGTGAATCTGTCAAAGTGCTGTGTGTAAGTAGATTCAATAATAATTTTATCTGTGTATGCGTTGTGTGTATTATTTTTTTGAAATTATATTTTACAAATTAAACTTTTTCTAAAACATGGTTCATTTTATTATCATTATTTAAAAAGTGTAAAAGTTAATTAAAATGTTAAAAATGATGTAACTTTTTTTTTTCTGTTAGTTACAATTTTGAAATTATTATCTTTAGGATAGTTTGTATTATCATTTTACTGAAAGTTTATGTATTTTGGTATATATCATTATACATAATGGCAGTATTAATTCCTACCATACGTAACCATTTTTAGTAGTTTAAATGGTCAAAGAAAGTACTTTTAAAAAGTTAAATATAATAGAAATTTAAAAATAATTCAATTACTTTTGTTTCTTTTTGTTTGAACTTTAAAACTTATAATGTAGTCGTAATTAATGGTAAAGAAAAGTGCATGCGTCTTATGGTTCGAATAGAAGAAGTGTTTTATCTTCCGTGCCATGGGGGCTGCAAAATCCCTCTCCCGCCCCATGTCTAACCTTTTGAGGAGTCCACTGAAATACTGGCAGAGTGAAAATGCCCCCCCCCACCCCGTGTCGCCTTGCCTTACCGTAATCGCAGATCGGGTGTTTTTTTTTTTGTTTATATCGCACTTGCCATAATGACTATATTAACTACTACAAAACTGAATCATATCTGTAAGTTGATTAAATACCTTAAAAAATGTGTATTAACAGTGGATAGTATCCCAAATAATAAAGGGATCTTATATGAATGTACAAAAGCTATTAGTAACCCTTTTCCAATGAACTATAGTGAATAGGATTCGCACTGATAATGTTACAGTAATGACTGCTAGGCTATTCAGTTATAACAACAGGCTTATAATTGGGCATAAAACCTCAGATGAAGTATGGAATCATATGAGGGCAAGGTATTCAATATAAAAAAAATAATTTTTACCATGCAATGGGATAAAAATGAACTAGGTTATACCATTAAAGTATATGTATTTTATAGGGAAAAGAGATTTACTTAACGAATGGGAACTTTTAAACTAGGGGATTATTATGGGGTATGTAAACGCAAATAAATGTAGAATCATATATTATCAAGAACGTGATCCTTTTATTGATTTGGGTTAGAGGGTGAGGTTCGAAATGGGATCCCTAATCCTGGCCGGGTATTTCGGCTAGTATCTATATAACTAAAGATTTACATATTTAAAGAACATTGTGTTGGACAATTTATTTTTCTAAGAAGTGAACACAAACGATTTTTTTCTCTAAATAGTAAATGTATAAGCTAAATAAAACTTTATTTGAATCGAAATATAAAGGAAAAAATCATACCTACAGCTCTTGTAACTGGTGAAATTGGTGTTGGGTCTGGAAAATATTGACGGTTGTAGTTACTCGAAATTGGTTTGATTTAATCTAGATATTATGGTATTTGATATGTTTTAAATTAACAATTAAAGAAACCGAAAAACAACGTTGTTGACTATTAATCCCATATATTAAGTTCTATATAAGAAATAACTAAACTATTGATCATTAAAATATATACGCACCGTACTACAGACAATCTTAATCAATTACAGATGAGACAAATATTGTAAATGTTCTTTCAATATAAAACTCACCGTACCGCATGACAGGAAAATATTTTTTTTTAAAAGTATGATCATTATAATACGCACCGCGTGCCGGACAAGCACAAATACGACGGAATCTAATAAAAGGTATTTAAAAACAAGGTGTCCAGTGTATGGATTTTGTGAATCGGTTGAGGTCAGAGTGATTGAAGTATACAAAAAAATGTGTCTAAGAGCAAGAGTTTATCTATTTTTGTTTGAAAAATGGGTTACTCATGTCGTAAAGACAATTAAAACATATCTCTCATATAAAAAGTTTTAAAAACCTTCAAAGCGTTGTTTTAGATGTCTTAGCAAGATATTCGTTTGATATTATATATTATTAGTCACTTTTTATCAACTGTTACTATTTTATTTAATATTTTATCTACCATTAAAGTTTCTAATGTTGATCATGTGATATTGATAGAAACACTTCGTTTAAGAACAAGGTGCCATCAAAATGAGATTATCTTATACTCTCAAAACCCTAAACACTTCTTCGGATACATAAATCTACAGTATCTGAAGTTATTTTTTATTTTAAAACTCACAATTGTACATACCTGTCGTTGTCGGTGTGGTCTTTCTTGTGTCTAAAAGATCATGAACATAAAGGCAATGTGTACATTATTTTTAAAAAATGTTAAAATATATGAACATAAAATTTGAAAACAGAATACATTTTAAAACTCTAAAACAATTAAAAAAAAAAAAATTAAAAATATCATTTTAAAAAAGAACGAAAAAAGAAAGAGAATGTAGTGATGTTGTATTAGGAAATTGTCAAAAGAAGTAAGAAAGCTTTCCATGTGGGAAATAAACCGAATTGATGTTAGAAATTGAGACCCTACGAGTATAGGATGTAATACTTCTTTTAATTTCAAAAATTTTAAAATAATATGTCTTTTTAAGAATAATAAATTGCCAATAGAGGACAGAAAACTTGACAAATAGAAAGAAATACTTTCCCTATGTTTGAAATAAGACTATGCCGTTAAAAGAACTGTGACAGCAGCAATGGAATAATTAACTATTCTGGAAATTAAATAAGTGGGTTAGAAGTAAAGCAATTCGATTACGCCAAAGACTGAACTTTTACTGGGGCAATGGAAGGAAATAGTAAAAAGTTAATAGTTAAAGAAATATGAGTATTGTAATGGAAGAAAGGAGACTATGTTTAATAAACAATTTAGACAACTGAAATGTCATAGACTAGAATTAGGAGATGAACAAACTATTGCATTGAAGGTAATCAGACTTTGGCAATGGGAAAAAAGACTAGGTTTTAAAATAAATGAATTTATTGCAACGGAAGACAAAAGTCAAGGAAAATTTAAAGAAGGTATACTTGCAATAGTGAATAAGGAAATGAAAAAAAGTGTGTTTTGATTAGAGGAATCATTTTAAAGGAGACCATCATTTATGAAGTGTCTTGTAATTAAAAAAAAATCCAATCCAATAAATAAAGAACATTTATGTTTTCTTAGATATACAGACGCTCCTTCTATGCAGAAGATAATTGAGTCTTTAGACCATAAATGAGGATCGTTGGTAAGTGATGGAGCGGTCACAGGCCACGGCTATATGAGTTCCACGCATTACCCAGCCACCTAACTATTGTCTAGTTGGGTACCCATTTGGAGCTGGGTGACTGGGGGACTCCTTAGGCCACGGGAACAAATCCTCGCCTTCGCGTGGATTCGAACTCGTGACCATCTGTACGCCAGTCGAGCTCGCTACCACTCGACCACCGCCTTGTTGAGCTTTTGTTAATCAATGAGCCAGTCAGTGCCAGAACTTATGACGTCTACTTACATGCTGGCTTTTGGTAGGTTGATATCGTAACTGTAAATATACAACACATTTCAGTTGTTTTAATGTTGCTTCTTTCATTATGTTTCTTCATCTAGTTTTTAATCGATTTTATTTATGATTTATGTATTTATTTTATTTATTAGTATGAGTGTTGAAGTTATAACTAATTTTTTGGGAAAATTTTGTATTTAAATAAAAAAATTGAAATTGTGAAAATACTTTTGAAGGTAAATAAAAATATTGTATAAAGCTAATAATAATGTAAGTTCATCTTTATGAAAAACTATTAATGTTGAAAGGCCAGTTTTCGCTTTTCATACGAATTAAAGGCTACAAAGCACTTTAAAAATAAAGTTTAAGCAACTTATTTTGTGAACTTATTTTAGCGGTTCACTTTCCAAATTTTCAGCAACAAAAATATATTGCTTTAAATTGTATGTTTGCCTATAATTTATTTAATTAAACAACTAATATTTAGCTTGCCTTTTAAATTCTCACTGCGTTCCTTTATAAAAGCATCAATCGCTTTACCACCGTAGTATTCCGTTTTACACGAATAGATTCCAGTGTCCTCCATCATGGTGTCCAGTACAGTTATTGACAAGCTGACCTTGTCTTTTTCTCCTTTATAGTAGTGTGGCCCTATGCTCGCGGAAACGTCCCAGATTCTACTTTTTGGAAAATGCTTTATACAAGATGGGTATTAATATAATTGTTACAAAGTAGCCAGAAGCCACAATACATACTGCTTTGGATTACAATTAACAAATTAACTGACGTAACTGTAAGTGACCAAGACAAAAGATATTCTTAAAGTATTGCAATACGTATATATGTTTCAGGCAATGTGTGAATTCAGACAATCTATAGAATGCCTGGGCAATGCATTGATTGCCTAATGTTTTTCATGCAAAGTAAACAATTTGTAAACACTTTGTGTTCTGGGTAACAACTGTCTTAAATCAATCATTCAATCAACCTCAGTTACAAAGTGCAGCTATTATTAATAACCAGCCCACGTTTAGAACACCACTACACACTATTACCGTTCACCGCACACATCGCACGCGCTCACCATGTCAATACAACACGTCTCTCACAACCAATGCTTTGGTTTCCTTCATCAGGGATTGAATTCTCTTACATGTCTTTTATAGAAAAAACTGTCTCTTGCATTCATTCCTCTCTGTATTCCTGCTAATGTGTTGTTCGTACGATCTGTATTTCTTTCGAGATCATTCCCTGCTTCCACATCTTTTAAAATATCGTCGGTTAGGAGGACGTTTTGAGGCCTATGTTTGCTCTTTAGCCCAAGAAAGCTTTTAAGATGATCTTTTAAACACAGTAAAACATCTGTTCTTCTTTAGTTGAACAAATCGTAACCCCCCCCCCCCAATCCAGTGGCCAGTATTTTTTAAAACTTGAATACACGCACACAACTTATTGTTGATGCCTTTTTAGCTTTTTAAACGCCCCTCCCCCTGACTTTTTTTAGTGGCGCGGCTTACCATTAACGATTATCAATGTAGGCCATTTCTCTTTTAGGCTTTTAACTACATTGGTTTCAAATTCCATCCCGTTGTCGGACTATAGAATCATTGAAGAATCAATAGTGGCATGCTAATTCTTGTGCCCACTTTTTCTTCAGGACCCAGAGAACCACTAACTTGGTGAAATAATCTCAACACAATTGTATTCTCCATAAGGAAGTGTTTGAAAGTCGCTGAGATTGACTTGACAACAAAGAGTTATTTGTCGGGAAAGTTATTGAAGTCACCTCTGTCGCCCTTGTTTTTACTTTTTTCTTGCTATATTTGCATCATTTAGGGCCTGTGGGATGTCGCCCTCTTCGAATCAGATGATCAGAAGCCCGTGCAAAGTTTGTAGTAAAGCTGTCTTGTGTGTAATCATTCCCAGGGAATGTTCGACAATCAAGACATTCATTTGATTTGTCAAGGTTTTAAGTGTGTGGGCAAGTACTGTCATAGGTGGATGTCATCTAGAGAGGTGCTGGAGACTGTGGTAACTGTTGCAGCCTAGTCACATGCCCAAAATGTCGCACGCTAATTCACCAATACCTACGGCTTAACCAGAGCTGCGGCTTACAGCCAGCTGCAGACATGGAAAATGCAGATGCCATATATAACGAAAACATCAAAAAAGCAACTGGCCCATTTACCTCTAAAGTTGCCCTCCTTAATGTACAATATTGGATACATTATATAACATTAGAATCACTTGATATTATATCAGTTTGTTGTTTTTTAATATGTCTACTATTGTAAGGACCTGAATTTTATAAATATTTCCATCTAATCTGGGTGATGTTTTTCACCCATGACTCATAGAGACAGGCATTAACTATGACACATACCTTTAATATGATATTTGATTTAATAAAATATCATATCATGTTATCGTTAGACAAAATGTTGAAGTCACGGATCTACAACTTCACAGTTTTCTTTTGTTTCTGTAAATATGCCACGATATATATAACAGTTTAATAACACTTACTAAGTAAACATCAGAGTTCATTTATAACATAAAAAACCTACCCTGTTGTATTGATCTTTGTCAAGGTATGGCTCAATTGTATACAACCAACAGTCTTCTGTTTCGTTCACGACAACTCGACTTAAAATTATCATCCATACATGATCAATGTATTCATCGTCTGGAATGTCCAATCGTTGGTGGTCACAGGTCATTGTGAATATTTCTCCTTCCTCAACAGTCGATTTGTCTAAAATATTTAGAACTCCCTGACCTTTAGAAAAAAAAATACCCACTCATCGATATGCATTGAATGAAAATAGTTTTAAGTACTTTTTACGGTTACACTATATCCGAAAAACAACTTCATCTATTACCAGAAGCAAATAAATGTGAAGTTTATTCAATTTTATTTTTACATTTTTCTGGCAAGCGTTTTTACTTTCCCTTCAGATAAATGGATTGGATAGGTTTTTACAGGTCACGAAGTCACTCAAAATAATTGCTAAGAAATATGTTGTTTCCGCATGTCATTCAATAAACTTTATGCACGTTTTCTTAACACTAGTTAACCAAAATTTTATTTTTTCTTCCGGTTTACAAAATCTGAGCGGAGTTTGGATGTTATAGATTTGAGGAACATATTTTCTTCTCTTTACTTTAATTAAACATCAATGAAATGTTGCTGCACCAATTTCCACTGGAATTGTTTTAAGAGATGTTTATACATTTTCTCTTTTTTTTCTTCTCGTTACTTATCTCTTGATATAAAATAAACATGTTATAGTGTATCTTTATAAAGGTCTAGCAGGGGGTCTAAACAGGAGTTCATAGTCCATGATTTGTCCAATCACCGAAATTATTTTATGGATAAATGTGGCTTTAGGTTTAGTAGATAACTTCAATTACATCAAAATAAAAAAAAAAAATCATTTTCTTCAGGTGTTCAAAGTATTAATAACATGTGAACGCATACAACGATGTCCGATAATTGGGTATGAGCTCACAGTGCAGCATAAATTTCATTTTGATAAAATGTTTATTTAATACAAAATATTAGTTCAATGATTTACCAACATAATAAATATAAACAATGAATTAAATCGCTAATAACGGAGGACAATTAATTGATTTTTTCAATCCATTTGCGTTTTGTTGGTGTATGCTATTTACATAGATGGAAAATGCACTTACTGACGTCATAAATATTTGTTAAGCTATAAGAACCACATGAAAATACATAATTTCACTGAACGTTTCGTTCTTAAACAATCTTTTACCTGGTTTACAGGTGATAATGAACAAGCTTAAGCAGAAGAAAAATATCCCCTTCATCTCGTTTCTAACGAACCTTGCCTTGGAGACTTAGTAAGACTTGGAATTTTACAATAAAAATCAGTACATATTTTGACATTTCATCCTATTCAACTAAATTTCTGTCTCATTTCACTCCAGACTCACAATCTGTAAGATAAAATGTAATAGTAAATAATCAGTTTCAATCACATTATCTAAAAATGAACATCTACAAAGATGAGTTAAACTAAATCCCTTCAAAGTGCACCTCAACAGGAAATCAAATTTAGTCACAGCCCCTCAAGAGCACACATAAAAAATAAGTAAAAACACATCTTTAAAGTGAAACTTCCACCACCCTCTCATTTTAAAGTTCACCCATGAAGATCGATTAACAAACTACATCATTGTACGATACTTTTGGTATAATTTTTTTTAGAACTATTAAGATTGAGAGGTGAGAGCTTTAAGAAACATAAGACTTGGCTTAACGTTTCATATAAGAATTGGAAGAGAGTGAATTGTTAATATTCAATGTCTGCTTGTAAAAGATAAAAAATAAAATTTATCAAATATTGGAACGATATTATTGCTTTTTATTTAACACAATCTTTCGCCGTTTTTTAGTAACACCGGAGCGCTGGTAATTAAATGAATTTTATAATTTTTAAAAAAGATATTACTTATTTTTTTCTGTTACAGATGCTTCTTCTAAACAGAAGATTATTGCGTCTTGGGCTTATCTATTTATTTTTTGCCCTTACTACTAAAAACTAGCAGCCCCCCCCCCCCTAAATTTATTTTAAAAAATAACAATATATAGAAAAATTATTCTGCAATCGATTCCTGTGTTAAGAACGTCTCTGAAATATGACATTTACATACATTATATTATTATTTTAAAACTTGCTCTGATGTGTTACGTTTATTACAAATTCTCTTATTTTTAGTGTGGGTAGAAGCATACAACTTTGGCAAGTTGTTAAGTATATGATAACAATAGAAATTGGGAGACAAATAAATTACCACTTATTGCGACCCAAAAGTTTGCTATATTTATAATTATTTTTTTATACAATTTTTTTTAGTTCCAGAGCCTGTTTTTATCGTGGTCGTAGAGGGTTTTAATGTTTCCATTAGAACATTCACAGGCTCGGTAGACAATAATGGCGCAACCCTCTCCAGGTCAGCGGATGAATTTCTTAGCGTTAGTCTTTCCTCAACATTATTATAGCGGCTCTAACATAGTCTCGATCTCACGCCCCTCAAGTTGTGAGGTGAGCTTACTATTGCCTTGGCTATACAGCTTTATAAAAATTGGATAACATTTTAGATTGAATGGATGGATCTTGATTAAATTTGTGCATACAATATTGATGACCCATATTAACATTACTTTAGGTATTTACTCTTAATATCCATAACTTTGGATAAAGTTTTAAAGGGTCTTCCCACATTTTAAGAAAACATTTTTTTTTTAATTTACATATATTCACTATCACATCGTCATGATTTATATTGAAATTAACAACTATTTTAAAAGTTTCATTTTACAATAATTACGCATGGGGCCCGAAATGTATTTTTTCATGTGTTAGTACTATAATTATTCTTTTTTCGTCTAATAGCCATGATACTAAAGAAAGTTTTTGAGTACGGAACCAAAACTTTCTGACATGAAATTTAAAAATTAAAGAATTTATTGAACGACGAGCCATAATTATTACTTTTTAAAGTTACACAAAAAGGTATTTAAAAATGTGTCTACAGTGTAAATTAATAGTTTTTGACAATACGTGGTTATACATTTGAAGTCAAAAAGCGCTTTAAAGATAGCCTGGATAGCGCTCTTTTCGGTAAATGAAATTTTAGAAACAGAGACAAGAGAAGCTTAAGTTGACTTCCTAAAATGTCGGTGTTCACTTCCGCTAGTGCTTTTGCTCGTTTCGCGAAGTTTTGTAATAGTATTTCCCGTTTTTTTTTAAAAAATAATATTGATTGCAAAACAATTTTGAAGAAAAAAGTTAAAAATATTATTTCCAAAAATATCTTGGGAATTTTTAAAAAGAAGATCTAGATCTACATATAATTGTAATTAAATGTCAAAAAGTGGAGTGCATTTGAAAAATGATTTTTAAGGTATTTAGATACACATTTGAATGAATTAATTGTAGTGGTATAATTTAAAAAAAAATAATTCAAATGGTTATTACATGATAATAATTTAGTCATATGCAAGTCTGATATCGATTACCATGTTTATCCAAACGTTTGGCATGTAGAATCTCTAAAACTTGTAGTAAAAAACTACATTGTATAAAAGGAATTAATTACAGTGAAAAAGTTGTCGATTTGTCTTATCTTAACATATATATTACAGACGCTCCTTCTGTACAGAAGATTATTGCGTCCTACGTATTTCTATGGTTTGTGTTTAGTCCTGTATTCTTACTAGAGTTTGAAATGATGATAAAGTGTTGGCTTTCCTGGTTTCTTCAGGCAACCCATCCAGGCCCGAATACCGGACGGAAAGAAAGAAAACTTGTATGTGGTTGTTCTTGCATATGGAATAAGAAAGGTGTTTTTATCTTTTTGTCTGTCTGAGTGTTGTATTAAGTTATCTTTGTGTTGTATTTATAAATTAGAATTAATTGCCTTATGTATAATTACTAATTTACTCTTGGTTCTTCTATCCTCTAGTGTTTTAACGTTTAATGATTTAACTAATGATGTTATTCATGTCAGTTTTGAATATTCTCCAGAAATGAATCGGGCTGCTCTTTTTTGGATTTATTATAACTTATCAATATTTTCTTTGGTTGATTGGTCCCATACAGAAGATGCATGTTCTAGTATAGGTCTCACCAGGGTGAAGTAGCATTTTAGTTTTACATCTTTCTTACATTTGTAAAAGTTTATTTTTATAAAGCCTAAGCTTTTGTTTGATTTTTTAATTGAAATGGGGATTCAGGGATTTCAAGATAGTTTCTCATTTATTATGACTCCTAAGTATTATGCATCTTTAGTTTAGGTTAGTTCTTTTCCATGGATGAATTATTTTGAATTTATTTGTTTCTTTTTCTTTGTTTTTCTTAGCAGTTGACATTTTTTCTGGGTTGAAGGACATACTCCAGTTAGTTTTCCATTTTATTAATTCGTCTAAGTCTTTTTGTAAAGTTTAGCTATCTTGTTCTGACTTGATTGTTCTGGAGATTATGCAATAATCAGCAAATAACCTAACTTAAGTTCCTGTTGAGATATTGTTGGGTAAGATATTTATATAAATTAAAAAATACTCAGGGACCTAGGACAGTTCCTTGTCGAACTCCTGAGTAAACCTTAATTTGTGTAGATTTAGATCAATTAATTATTATTATTACAGTTTGCTCCCAACCCAATAGGAATTCTTGGATCCAGTGATTCCAAAGTATTTAAGTTTTTTAAGTAAACTAAGGTGTTGAACTTTGTCAAAAGCTTTTGAGATGTCTAGTAATATTGTATATGTTTCATTATTATTATCTAAGCCTTTTGATAGATCATCTAAACCCATGATAGTGTGGGCATAGGGCATTATATTTTTCAAGGTGTTAAACTATTTTGTTATATACTACGTGTTCTAGTAATTTACAGGTGATACAAATAAGTGATACAGGTCTGTAATTACCAGGGTTGGACTTATCACCTTTATTAAAGAGTGGCGTTACATTGGCTAATTTCCAATTCTGGGGCACTTTACCCTGGTTTAGAGAGGTTTAAAAAAGAACTACAAGGTTTGGGGACAGTTCATTGCGTAATTTTTTTAATAACCTGGCAGGCAATTACTCTGGGCCAATAGCTTAGTTTATTTTTAAGTTTAATTAGGAATTGATGTATACCTATCTCATCTACAGTTATGTTACCTATTTCTTCCATTTTATTAAAAGTTATTGAAATTTCCTTGTCGCCTTAGGCAGAAAATGATGATGCAAAATATGTGTTAAGAATATTAGCTTTATTCTCATTATCTTTATAGGTTTTATTATTTGAGCATTTTAGTGTGGCTATACCTAAAGGTTCCATTATTTTTTATTTGAAAAAAGACCACACATTCTTATTGTTATCTTTAATTATCACATTGTTTATATAACTATTTTGGAGGTTACGGCTAAGTTTTTGTGTCAAGTGTTATATTTTAAAGTATTTTGTGTATCCTTTCTAAATTGTTAGCCCTACATTTCTCAAATAAATTCTCCTTTAGTTTGCAATAATTTTTTAATTTAAAATTGAACCACTTGTAATGTTGGCACGTGTCCTTTTGTCTGATCGAATCACGCGATACTCAATCATCATGCTTATTTACTTGCGGTCTTGAACTTTCCAAATTTCTAGCATATTTTATAAATATATTTATTTCTCCTCATCTTCAGATAAAAATATCTCACACATTTAGCGTTTTCATTATAATTCTATACATAAAAAAATATTACTCTGGCTTCTGTTTATGTCGATACTGATTGCAACGGTTTATGTATTTTATTTCTTTATCATCATTTTAAAAAAAAATGCGTAGCAAAGATGATACTAACACTTATGGTAGTCACGGATGTTTTCATAACCACCTTTAATTGACATAAAGTGACTTAAACATTGAATTTAGCTAATGTACCATTTTTCATTTTAATTTTCAAAATCAAAATTTCACAATCTTTATTAGTTTTGTATATTTCAACATAGTTCTTTTTTATTTAAGAATCAATATCATTTTCTTTTTCTTTAAATGCTAATAATTTTCTGGTTTATTTCTGAGTTGAGAAAAAGTCTAAGCTTTTTCAGGAAAAAATTATTTACAACTGTATGGACTATGGAGAAAACATTGAATTAAGATGGTCAATTTAAGAAACATTAAAATTATTCTCATTTAATATCTGTTTTATTTTTTGCTTAATAAAACATTTGTTTTTGAATGCCTATCAAAGGTAATATATAATCAGGAGTTCCCAAAGTGTTCCTACAAATCTTCCGTGGTTCACAGTACCATTCAAGTTGTTAGTTTTACGTAATTGGTGCTCACTAAATGCTGAGCCCCCGAATGTTAAATACTACTAACGTTTAAATACTAATCGTCTAGGGTAATACATATAAGTAATAAATAACACACCTCTGTATAACAGCACAGAGAAAATGTTTAATACAGATATATATATATATATATATATAGATATATATAGGAATACATTAAGAAAAAAAAACATACTATACTCAAAGGTCTATACATGAACAAAATAATACAAATATCTAGTTATTACCCTCCAAATTCCCTCATGGAATAGGCGTGGCTAATGAGACTGGCTGGACTTCAATGCTCCGGTCAGCAAGTCATACATCGCTCTCACGGTCAGTCATGCGTAGCTCCCTTATCTCATGCACTGAGTGGTACTGCGTTGGTCTTCTCGGCAATGGTTCTCAAGGTTGAGGCTAGGCAACCTTGTCCCTTCTTCACTACAGATTTCTGCACGCAACCTGCTGGGATTGTAGCCTAGTGGTTGTTCGTCTACCTATTGGCCTCCAACAATTTTTCTATATTGTACCTTAAATTACTAGTTCTTCCACTCCTACTAAATAGCTAAAAACAATAATGTCGAATATCTTATAAAACAAATGATAGTAATAACATATCAATCAAAGCATACTGTTGAGTTCCTCCACACCTCAATTTTAGAACCGTTGCATATTTTAGAACCGTTGAGGGTAGGGGTAGGCCCATGAACGCAACAGGGACGCTGTCTTTAACATGGACAAAGATCCGTGATGGACCATGAAATATTTCATAGAATTAGTAATAGTTTAGCACGTGGAAGTTGGCCGAACGTTCTCGAAGTCATGCATGTCAGCGCGTGATAAACAGTTGGTACACGCCAGCTGACCAATCAAAATAGAACGGTCCGCTGACTTACGTGGGGCCAGAGAACCTTAAATACTGGACCCAAACCTTTCAGCTCTCTCTCTCTCTCAGAAGATTTAGTAGTGCACCAGGTCTACGGTGTGACGGGCGAATAAGAGTTTGAGCATAGCTGAAAGTTTGTATCAGCTAGTTAGTACTAGTTAGTACTTAGAACTAGTTAGTAGAACTTAGAAGAAGTTAATAGGAGTAGTAAGTTGTGAAGCCAGAAGAGTGACACGAAATCACTAGGCTCCAATCCCAGGCAGGAGACATGCTTAGATCTGGAGTTAGGAAGTGATAAGGTGGCCTTGACTTCACACTTGGGAACCCTTGCTGTTAGTGACCATCCTTGCGAAGCATCAGACTGCACATCAACCTGCACGGCTGACAGGTTGATCAATATTGACCTCGGGACAGGACTACGCTACGCTTGATTGGCCAGAGCTTAGCAGTAGCATTCAAGTCAGTCTCTTTGGCCACGCCCATTCCATGAAGGAAGTTGGGCATAATACTTAGCTATTTTTTTAACGTATATACTCTTTAGAGCTTCGTATGTTATTTTATCATGTATATATGTATATAAATGTATCTCTTTATCTCTGTTGTATACACAGAGGCGTTGGTTATTATTTGTATGTGAACTATTTGAACAAATAGTTATATATATTATAGTAGCCAGTGGAAGTTTTAGACATAGTACTCATCATTTGGGGGCTTTAGCCATCACATTACCCTAGACAGCGATACTTTATATTGGAGGCGACGTCAGTATTCAACATTGTGGGCCCGTCCTCTTCCAGATAGCGGGTCCCAATATTAAACACATATCCGGTATAAAGGCATTAGATAACATTTACTTATAATACCTATACAAATACATTTGACAATTCCAAGTCTAAGTACAATTCAAACCTGAAAACAAACTTTTCAGATAGGCTTAACTAAATTCACCAGTCAACCTCAGACCTGGTGCACTGTGAATCTTCTGAGAGAGATAGGTGAAAGGTGTGGGTCCAGTTTTTCAGGACCCCTGGCCACGCGTGGATCAGAGGACCGTTCTCATTGTGTTTGTCAGTTGGCATGTACCAACTGTTTATCACGCGCTAGACATGCATGGCTTAGAGAAAGTACGGTCAACTTCCACGTGATAACTTATTTCTAATACTATAAAATTTTCCATGGTCCATCTTACCTCTTTGTCCATCTCAAGCAAGGCGTCCCTGTTGCTTTATGATGGACCTACAACTACCCTCAATGTTTCTAAATTTGTACATGTTCTCAAAATTGAGGTGGGGAGGAAATCAACGGCCCGTGTAAAATTATAATTTATTTGGGGGTCCCTGATAAAACGTCAAAGAGTCCGTGGAAATTTTAATATAAAATAATAAGGTTCGTTATCTATTTTTTATTACTAAATTAAAATAAATAATTAATTAATTATCTTATCAATACATTTTCTACAAACTATTTACCATCTGAAGGGCTATCATTGTCTTTTTTATCTAGCTATATGCACGTGAAACTGGGACCTAGTACAAACACCAAGCTAGATTGCTGAACCACTTCCACACCAAACGGCTAAGAAAAATTATGCATACAATATGAAATGTAAAGGTTACAGTCACAGAATTATTTGGACTGCGAAGCATCCACACTAGCCTCATGCAGACCCAGATATGCTGGGAGGTGCATGTAGTGCGCATGCCCAATCATCGCATTCACACGAGGCTCTTCTATGGTGAGCTAACCACAGGCCAAAGAGCATACGTTACATGTACAAGCAGTACAATGATGCACCTAAAACCGCTCTAAAGGCATTTGAAATTAGACATTTCTCCTGAGAAGCAGAAGCCAGCAAATCAGTCCACTGGTACTCTATTATACAGAATGATGCAGCTGTCTATGAGGCTAATAAACAATAGGCTGCAAAAACAAAACATCAAGCAAGGAAGACTTTCCAGCCATATTTTGGTCGACACGCGGACGCCAATTTCGTGCTAGATTAGGGCGTAACAGCCACCAGAGGACACACATGTCTGACTAGCACAGGTCAAACACAATTATGATAAGAGTTGTCATCGTCCACTACGACGGCTAAGCAACACATATAAAATTAAGTAGAACAAGATTAATCTAAATAAAAATAGCCACTGAAAATACCTGGTTTATTGAAAAGGTGACGTTTGATTGGTAAGAAATGTGGAAGCCCTAAAATTAAAAGCAGGTCAGAAAAATACACATTGTTAACGTTAATCAACTAGGGCTAACAGGTTATTTAATTTTCAATATGTCATGCATTTCTATTTATCTAAATTGTATCCCTTAATCAAAATTTTATTTTGTTTTCAAAAGGTCTTTACTGCAGCAGTCCATTGAAATAATTAATAATTATTAACAGTGTTTTTTTTTCACAACAGATAAAAGAATGAGTGAGTCGAAAAAAAACAATTATAGATGGCATCTATCACAAATTATATCAGAATAGATGTCATCCATCACAAACTATCCCCTCATTAATGACATCCAGCACAAAAAATCCCTCATTGATGTAATCCATCTTTAAATAAATTAACATCTACATTGAATCGCCTTGAAACTTTAAGACATTTTGAGATTGTTCTCGAAATGTTTTTTTTTTTTTTTTTTGAGAAAAAAAGTTTAAACTAAAATTTACGAAGGGACGTTGGCTCAAAATTAGTTTTTGATTTAAACTCGATTTATAAAATGGGTATTTTGAATTTTGTCTATTTGTTAAAATAATCGATCTTGATTTACCTTGGTACGTAAAATTTGATAGTAATATTTAAATCCAAAGCCTTATCTTTACTCCATCAGGGCCATACATATTTCCATAAATTTCTAAAGCTTTTTTACCAACGAAATTTATAATAACATATCTTTTTTTTAAAGGAACATTACATTAAAGGACAAAATGTATATAACTTTCTTTAAAAAAAATTAAACTGAAATATATTCAATTTTATAAAATATTTAATCGTTTTGCTTTTGAAAAGGATTTTTAACAGATCAATCTCACTTTATGCACCGGTTTATTCTGGATTATGTGATTTACTTCAAGTTAGGGACTCAACAACAAATGGAATCTCAATCTCAACTGGAGGATACTGCGGTATTTTATCCAGTAAAAAAGAACAGGTTTAGAAACAAGAAGCCAGCAATAAAATTGAGCGCTAGGTTAACTGTGACGCTCTAGTATTATATCGGCTTTGGAAGAGGAAATTCGACCAAATATAAGATCTTGTTATTCATCTAAAGCTTACTGGGGTTCGTGATCTAATCAAGTATACGACTATAGTTTGGAAACTCCTTAATACAGAATGGATTTATATAATGAAATTAAAATGTGATTAAGATATGTTATATTCTTAAAATATGAGATGATATCTGAGTAAGGGTTTACTTTGACGCATTGGGTCTCATTAAGCAACGGGCTCTATCTGGAGAATGAACTTTCAACGTGAACGGGATTTCACTATGCAACGTTATTAATACAATACTTTTTGGTCCAAAATACTTTTAGCAAAATTTATAATTGTGACAGATTTTGGCGGCACCAAAAATACCATATAAGAACGTTCACTGGATTGTTTAGCGGAGGAAAGCCGCCTACCAAATTTCGTTAAAATTGGTCCTTATTTAAAATCGGTTAACTTTGTGAACGTTGTGGTGATTTAAATGCCTTATCGTATTTTAATTTGCACAATGAAATTCTTAAGTTAAGGGGTTGATGAAGATTCATATATTTACCAAGTAATTAATTGTTAAAATAATTCTAACATAGCTCATGCTAAAAAAAAAAATATTGACCACTTGCTCGGAAAAATTGTTTTGTTAAGAACTCTTCTTACCAGATATCTTCTTGAAAACGTACTTAAATATATTTCCAAAGTTTTATTGATATGGAATGTATAAAATAATATTTTAACATCAAAAGTTTAATAGAACCATCTTAATATGAAATCGATGAATAATATCTCAGATGACGTTCGCGCCTAGACTTTATCGTTTTTTTTTCTTACTTGACGTATTGAAAATATTAATTAGGAATCGAGGCGAGGTAACTTTGTGACGACGGTGAAATCTCCAAGTGGCTGGCTGTTCGGCTGCTTCAAGGTCGTAAGCAAACGATCCATCTGGCAGATCACAAATATCTATTAAGCAAAATACAAATCAATCTCCATATTTGCTTTTATATCAATATATATATNAAAAAAAAAAAAAAGAAACACAAATTAGGTCTTTCTTATAATCGTCAAATTCTTTGTGTAGCTGGAGACTTGCTTTATTTTCTAAATCGGGACAGATTCCTTCTTAAAGTAACTACCGCATGTCTTGAGTGGAAACTTAGCAGGGTTTGGTAGTGAACGGTCGAAGAATCTATCAGATGAGTGGTTGGAGGCGCAGATGTAGTTGGTATGCTAGGTGTGGTTGTGGGAGGCGTAGCAGATGTGGTTATCCACACCTCATTAAAAACTAGTTTAGCACGGACGGTTATTTTAAATCTTTTTTTTTTTAATTAGTAGAAATTTATTTCAGTCTTTGTAATTACACAACATCTTACTTTGACTCTTAAATCAAATTATATGTATGTATGTATTTTAACGATTTGATACTTTTCTTCTTAAATTAAGGTTTAAGAAATTGGAGAGTAATTTTATGTTGTTTTGTTTTTAATTGTTTTTTTTTCTTTTAAACAATTGATATCAAAATATTTCAATGTTTTCTTTTTAATCTTGAGAGTATCGCAAGTAGGTAGGTCAGGAGAACAGTTACTTACAGATTAAGATGTAAAAAATTGCAATCAACTTGTCAAATATAATAGAATCAGTGGAATTTATGAAAACCTTGCAAAGTAGATTTTTTTGAGAAATGATTTGCTGTCTTTTCTTGTTCATATGAAATTAAGCAATTAATTTTTTTCTTTATGTTGGATATATTAGCTATATGATAAATATAATACTATACGTTTATAAAGGGTTATATAGAGAGTAAAGCGTTTGTATTCTTATTGTAATATCCATTTGGGGGTTGTATTTTTTTGTTGTATATAAAAACTTTAATTTAATTCATTGTAAATAGATACTACTTTACACTTGGTACTTCTGTCCTCTTGTGATCCATTTATTAATAATTAAACTAGTGGTCTTATTCTTGTTAGATTTGAAACTTAAAACTTTCGTTATCAGCACAATGTAAAATTGAACTAAGGGAAGTAATGCATTTATTTTATGATAAAAATAAATGCATTTACACGATTAGCGTTAATAAACAGAGAGCATAGATCTGAAAGGGTTTTCCGGGAAACCCCATGAAGAGCACATGCTCGGGACTGCTGATCTTTTTTAAATTGTATAATTATAAGTGCCGGGTGTCCATAATCTTTATTTTTGAAAGTAAAGCCTTCTTCTCCTTATGATTTTAAAGAATTTTTATAATATTGACAAATATATCTACAAAGGAATAAATACTTTAAGGTTCAAATCGTTCACCAGTTGGGCCTCGGAGCACTTAAAATCTTTTTTTTTTGTTGCTTTTTTTGCTTATATAAGATACAGCAACATTTTTTACGGTTAATTTGCTGTGAAATTGAATGTGCTTGACAAATTTTGTGTATAGAAACTTAATAGTCACTATTAAAATATTATAAAGCGTTAAACTTCTACAAGTCATTTTATTCATTTTACTGAGATCGTTGCAAGGAACGACGGGTCTTTTTCTATATTAGTATCTTAGTGTGTGCGAAGCATTTTACAGAGTGCGTTGTGTGGAATAAAATATCTCGTGATCTCTAGCCACAATAAAACTAACATTGTTAAGACCGCTTGTGTTCTTTTTACCGAGTAACCGTTGAAGAAAAATCAGTTTACCATTAAACCACATGTCCATAATATAAATCCGGAAAACAAATAAGAAAACCATTGTTGCTAATTGTAATTTTTTATGTATTGAAACAGCAGAGCATAGAGGCCGTTAATCCTGTAGAATCTTTCCTCTTGAGCATTATTTACCTTTTATTAAATTGATTACAAACTGGCCGTTCTCTGTCACAACTACTTTTCCGACCCACGCCCTTCTTAACTTATTGAACTTCTGTCTGTTTACTCACAAAGTCGTCATTAAACTTTTTTGCTTACATACGCATTTTCTGTGTTCATAAGACACTAACTAAAACATTGGGTGAAAGTCATTCTTTTTTGTGCAGCCAAACAGTATATTTCTCTTCCATCACACATCTGAGTTGTTGAATTACAATGTTTCTTTTTATATCATTGTCCTTATAAAACAGGTTATTTTAAAGTTTACACATCCGGAGTCCGTTTTTTAAATGAAGTAGTTTGTACGCAAAAACAGTTATTAATTATTAAATATTTATTAATAAATCAAACATGTTTTTTTTTTAAAAATATCATACAAATTAATCACTATTTTATCGTTTAAAATAATTTTAATAGATACATTGTTTACCGATTAATCGAGAAATTGATCTGTAATTTTTGCAGCCCTTGATTTATTCAAATTGGAAATTAAAGTAGTTTCTTTATAAATTTATATTAGAATTGAATTCAAATAGTTTTAAAAAAGAAAAAGAGAGAAACTGGTTGTTCGTGACTATTTAGAAATGGCGCAAAGGAAAACCTATTTTAATGTCAAATAATTTGAATTTCTTAAAACGAGCAATATTTTCCAAAAGTATACACATATTTCTCCTTTTCATAACGAGACAAAATGGTTCTAAGATTTAAAAACACACATAATCATGCTTTTATAATACTAATTTAATGAAAATTGATTAAAGACTAAAATGGGTCACCTCTAATCGTGTTTCAAGTCCTTTAGTGACTTTGGTAGGTGCTTTCTGAATACAAAATGATTCCATACACTAATTAGAAAGTATTTAACGTGGTTCACGAGGCAAAATGTCCATTAAACATACATTTTTAGCAATTTAAACTGAGTTATGTTTTATAGTGTTAATAAATATTACATGTTATATGTCAAGGTTAAACAGCACTTTGACAAATTATAGGTAAATGTAATTAAAGAAAAACAACAATGGTTAGAATTGCATTTAAATTCAAGGATTCCATTAGATTATCACAACGCACAAACAACTATTTGTTGCATATATGATTTCATTATTTTAGCATTCGTAATCATTTTAAATCTATTATGTTGCTGCATTTCGTAATTTTATTTGTACATAAAGTTTAAAATATAAAACAACTTAAATGATGTCTGTTTGTAAAAATGGGAGATTTAAATGTCTAATACTTTGCTTTTTGTTAATCAATATACTTAAATATATACATATATGTATATTACTTAACTAGTTTTAGTTTTAAAACAAAGCTAAAAAAAAAAAAAATTATAAAACTACCGAGCAAGGCGCCGAAATAATAATGAGTCAGAGACTGGAAAGACGAACTTTTATGGTTTCTTTACAAAGAATCGAATTAACACAGATGACAAACTGAGCGTTAAATCTGGAGACGATTAGCTAACTAGTGTGTTTGTTTAATGTAATTTTGTTGCCCCAAGAACTGTTGGTGATTTAAGGTTTCCCTTTTTTAATAACAGTACCAGATTTCACTTCATTTTAAGAAATTCGCAACAAACAATTAGAAAGGGCAATTCATGGGAGTACTCACGTAAGAGGATATGCTAAATATTAGACTCTCTAAAATTTTTCAGAGGTTTCTCAGTTATAATAATAACGCGAAACAAAAGACGTAGATAACCGCCAGGGCCACACACTTAAGGACTCCAAAACAACAAACACAAGAATTTCTGGCGACCCAAACGATCAACACCACAAACGACACATGTCAGAAGCGTTTCTACATAAGAACGGTAACATTTTTTCAATGATGATTCGTAGTTTTATAAATGTGTTGTTATTTCTAATTATTTTTTTTAATGAATGTTGTTATGTTGTACGTTGCGTTGTCGTAATTTGAATGCTTCATTAACAAATTAAAAAGAATTCTTAATAAAAATACAATGCACAAAATAAATAAACAAAAATACAAACTTAGACGATTATCAGACAAGGAAAAAAAAACAGAAAGACAATTGCATAGAAATAACTTGTGAAGCACTAAATAATTTTAGAATAACCAAAGAAAAAAAATATCACACACACACACACAAACACACACGCGCACTTTAAAAAGTTAAATAATAACAAGAATTTAAAAAGTTGGTCAAATATACGATTATTGCCCTTGCATTTAAAATGAAAATATTGAAGGTGCTATAAAAGGGATCAAACATAATGTCGTTAATTTGGAAAAAAAACAACAACACTGGAAATAAGCCTACAATTAATTGTGTACAATTTAATTTTACTTTTGCTTATCATTTTTTTTTAAAGGCCACACAAAGTTTAACAAAAATTTATGCAAAATTATGAGTGAAAATAACTACTTATGGCTTTCCTAGGTCCTATTTAAAACTGTAAATCTTAATCAACCAGATATTTAGGGCCGAAGCCCTTCTGGACCATTTTTTGTAGCAGTGTTGTTGCTTCGGTAAAAACTATACATACATAATATACAACCATATACACATACATACATACAGTCATATATACATACATATATGACTACAGACCTACGTACGTACGCAGTACATGTTCTTACTCACGTGCACACACATACATTTTTCGCTCATGCCTCCCTTTACGTCAATATTACTTTTGAATAACTCATTAGATTACGGGTAGTCAGTCCATAGTAACTGAAAGACGAATAAACATATTTAAACATAGTTGACAGTCTTATTAAAGCACGGTGAGTCATAAAACCTGGCCTGGATATATTTCAATAATCCTTGTAAAAATAAATACATCATAAATTCCACTCGAGTTGCAGTGTAAACGCAACTTGTCCCTTTCTGTGTCACTCATACGAATCTTTGCTCGTCAAGGGAGCAACTTTAAAAAAAAATTGTGCTCGTCATGAAAAATCTCGTTTTGAGGGGTTTGACTATTGCACTTATGATTTCAGTTGGTATTCGTATCTTAGGCCAAACATCAGACATTAGGCAGATCATGAAAACCATAGAACCCGTTAAGGGACGGGTTACTCCGAAGCAGGGGCGGATTAAGACTGCACGGGGCCCCGGCTGCAATCAAACGGGGGCCCTATCCAGCCAGCATTCTTAAAATAAAATGATTGTTAACAGCTAATATAAAACTGTAACTAAATTTTAATAATGAAAAAAAAACGAACACGAAGAAATAACTGTTTGATGTGTTCGCGGTAGTTATAATTGAGTGTGAAAAGAAAAAAAATATTTGCCCTTGCCGGGGATGGAACCCGACACCGGTAACTCCACGAGCATGAGCTATCTCCACTCAGCCAGCGGAACTTCTTGAAAATAAATTTAAAATATATAAACTATATTTTATATCATGCCAAGTGAATCAAAATAAAGTTTTTCGATTATTAGGTACTATCAATACTATCATGTCTGAACGCGATAATTTGTATAGATAGTATCTATTAATTTATTATATTTTCAAGGGTTCGTGTAAACTGTTGTACACTTTTATTATAAAATATAAAAAGTTTGGGGGCTCCTAAACCGTCGGGGGCCCGTGGCTTTAGCCCGTTCAGCCCCCCCCCTTAATCCGCCATAGCTCCGAAGTGACCATTTTGTACCCCTCATTACACTAGCACTGCTATTGAGCAGTCCCGGTCTAGAGTAGTATAAGTATTAACAAAAGTTTACGCAGTGTACGCCAGCTCCGAGTAAAACGTCCTGTGGGGGTTACCCCCCCCCTTAGGGAAGTTCTTTGATGACCCTCGCTCTGCGGCAATCCTAACCATTGGGACTCGTATGTTTAGGGGTGACGCCGAATTTGTAGTGAGTCGAAGTAGGAAAATGCTCACCTCTCCTTGTGAGGTAACTTTTAGTTGGAGGTATTTTCGACCGTGTGTCGTGGATGCCCAGGCGGCCGCTTCTGAAGCAATCGTTCCTGGGTGGGGGGTCTCATTTGTTATGTCCCCTTGGGGACGGGGCCAAATAGCTAAGGGTTCCGACAGATGCCCCATGTAGAGCGCAGGCTTGGGACTCCTGACTTCTTCCACAAGTAAGATATTTAATTAATTAAAGAAGAGTATGTCCACCAACATTTGTCATTAGCATGTGCATCGTCTTGCCTATTTATAGTCATAAAGCATTGAATGAGCGTTAACAAAGTATCATTTTGTCAGACTCGGTGTCAGGGAAACATTATGGAGTTATTGAGTTTTCCCTGACATGTCAATGTGTTACTTGTGTTTGGTGCGGTGCGGTGCGCACGGTATGAAAGGGTATGACGTAAGAGTGTGAGCGTGACGTAGTGGGTAGAGAGACAGTTGCTGTGAGGGAGAGATAGGACGTGTTGTTAATGGAGGAACCTATGTTTTAATAAAGTTATAGATATTCAAGAGTGTTGGAGTTATAACTTGAGTTGACCTGTCCGTCTTGTCATAACAAGTAACCCAGACAACGACGTAATCTTGGGGGCTCGTCCGGGATTATTGTGGACCAAGGCAAAAAAAAACCAAAAAACTCAGGTATCCGGTTTGCACTAGACCTCATTCTACTCCCAACAAGGTTAGTAGTATATCGCTCCACCGTGGTCAATGACAAGCATGCTTTCGGTGGTGGTTTACGTGAGTCATCATCACAACGTGGACAGTGAAATACACATTCCGTGTCCTGTCGCCGTGAGTCATCGCAACGTGCACAGCAAGTAGACATCCCGTGTGCTGTCGCCGTGAGTCATCACAACGTGGACAGTGAAGTACACATTCCGTGTGCTGTCGCCGTGAGTCATCACAACGTGGACACTTAAGTACACATTCCGTGTGATGTCGCCGTGAGTCATCACAACGTGGACAGTGAAGTACACATTCCGTGTGCTGTCGCCGTGAGTCATTACAACGTGTACAGTGAAGTACACATTCCATGTGCTGTCGCCGTGAGTCATCACAACGTGGACAGTGAAGTACACATTCCGTGTGCTGTCGCCGTGAGTCATCAAGACGTGGACACTTAAGTACACATCCCGTGTGCTGTCGCCGTGAGTCATCACAACGTGGACAGTAAGTAGACATCCCGTGTACTGTCGCCGTGAGTCCTCGCAACGTGAACAGTGAAGTACACATTCCGTGTGCTGTCGCCGTGAGTCATCACAACGTGGACATTGAAGTACACATCCCGTGTGCTGTCGCCGTGAGTCATCGCAACGTGGACAGTGAAGTACAAATTCCGTGTGCTGTCGCCGTGAGTCATCACAACGTGGACAGTAAGTAGACATCCCGTGTACTGTCACCGTGAGTCATCGCAACGTGGACAGTGAAGTACACATTCCGTGTGCTGTCGCCATGAGTCATCACAACGTGGACAGTGAAGTACACATTCCGTGTGCTGTCGTCGTAAGTCATCGCAACGTTGACAGTGAAGAACACATTCCGTGTGCTGTCGCCGTGAGTCATCGCAACGTGGACAGTGAAGTACACATTCCGTGTGCTGTCGCCGTGAGTAATCGCAACGTGGACAGTGAAGTACACATTCCGTGTGCTGTCGCCGTGAGTCATCGCAACGTGGACAGTGAAATACAACTTCCGTGTGCTGTCGCCGTGAGTCATCACAACGTCGACAGTGAAGTACACATTCCGTGTGCTGTCGCCGTGAGTCATCGCAACGTGCACAGTAAGTAGACACCCCATGTGCTGTCGCCGTAAGTCATCGCAACGTGGACAGTGAAGTACACATTCCGTGTGCTGTCGCCGTGAGTCATCGCAACGTGGACAGTGAAGTACACATTCCGTGTGCTGTCGCCGTGAGTCATCACAACGTAGACAGTAAGTAGACATTCCGTGTACTGTCGCCGTGAGTCATCGCAACGTGGACAGTGAAGTACACATTCCGTGTGCTGTCGCCGTGAATCATCACAATGTTGGACAGTTATGTGACCATAGTACATTCATTGAGCTATTGAACTGTGTTGCTTGGCTCCTTGGCTTTGGGTTGGACACAGTGTATATGATTCTTGTTTACGTAAGTAGAATAATAATCGTTTCTGTTTTTCTTTAATACATTTTTTATATAATAGCAATAATAAATAAATAACATTAAAAAAAAAAAACTTTAAAAAAAAAATGGAAACTAGAAGTAAAACTAAAGAGATAGATAAAATAATGGTGGATCTGAAAGCGATGGGAGAACAACACTTAAGGTTAGAGGGACAGGAATTGGATAAATTTGTATTAGAGCAATGGCGAAAATTGGAAGCTGAGGAAATTAGAAGGGAAGAAGATGAACGAGAAGACAAGAGAAGAAGAGAAGCGGCAGACATTAGAAGGGAGAAAGACGAACGAGAAGAAAAGAGAAGGAGAGAAGCGGCAGACATTCGAAGTCATGAATTAGAAATAGAGAGAATGAGATTGGAAGCAATATAAAGCAATAAAAAAGACGAAGGAGTTGGAATCGAAACGCACAAAATTAAAAACTACCATTTGATAAAGAGCCTACAAAAGTACGACAAATCTACTGATCTTGACGAATACATTGACAATTTTGAACATGTGGCCCATCAAAATGGAGTGCCCAAAGAAGAGTGGTTGGCCGAATTACAGGTACGAGTGACGGGGGATCTACAGGCATTCCTGTTAACAGAGGATGTTAGAAAAAAAATATCATGAATATGACACCGTTAAATCACTGTTGTTGACGCACGCAGGATATAGTGCAGAGAGATATAGAGTAAAGTGGAATGAACTTAAACCACTGATTGATAATTTTAGAGAATTTCATTCACAATTGGTAAGCAGTTTAGACAACTGGGTGACGAGTACAGGAACAGACAGGTCGTACGAGGGGTTACGAGACCTGATGTGCCGTAATAAACTACTCATAAACATGAATCCCGAGATTGTGAAAACAGTTTTATTAAACAAACCCACAAATTGCGAAAGTGTGCTGACTCAAATTGACACTATCAAATCAACAGGGCAAGATAGCGTGGCCAAGAATAACAAAACAATTTTTCAGGCTGGGAGCGCAGAAGTATTTGGAGGTCAAAACAGAACTAGAAGGAGGTCAGCTGAAGGTAGATTAACAAGGGGACAAGGGGCCTGTTTTATGTGTGGAAGAGAGGGACATTTGAGAAATAACTGCCCTCGACGACCAGGAAATAAGCCTTGGACAAAGGCTGGAACAGAAGTGTATCCGGGAAGGCAGATGGGTACACGTTATAATCAGAGAGAGTACAGGAGAGACTCACCAAACATGCAGAGAAACGATATATGACTAAAAACTCAAAGGGTAGCAAAGGGAAGACAAAATAATCGGAAGAAATTTAGGCCATTGGTAAGGAAAATACTTTATATAAACATAGCTGAAGACATACATAGAAAATCCACGGGAATATTATATTTAGAGAAAGGGAAATTATTTGGTAAGGAGGTTTCCATACTCAGAGACACGGGGTGTACCATCATCGGGGTTAATAAGAAATTGGTACAGAGACATCAGATAACAGATAGACGCTATAAACTAAGACTTATAGATGGGACGGTGCTGGAGTATCCTACAGCATACATAGAAATTGATACTAAATATGTAAACGGCGTATTTTTAGCTGCATTATTCGACGACCCAGTGGCGGATCTCATTATAGGAAATGTGGGGGAAAATAAAGAATCGGTACTCCACTATGGAAATGTAGTAACAAGGGCGCAAAGTAAGAGAGACATAGATAATGTCGTAACTACAGAACGATTCAGTGCGACAATGCCAGCAATACCGGAGAATATGAACATGAAAGAAGAACAAGAAAATGACCAAGAACTGCGAAAATTTTGGGAGAAAGCAAAGAAATATGAAGTGGACCATACAAACCAAGGACAGATTGAATTTCAAGTTATCAACGGTTACTTATATAGGGTATTTACTAACAAAATAAATAACAAAGTTGATGAAAAACTAGTCGTCCCAAGGGTATGCCGAGGGATCGTTCTCAAAAACGCTCATGAGTCAGTCCTGGCTGGACATATGTCAGGAAAACAAAACATATTATATCAGCGGAGTTTTTTTGGCCCAAGATGAACAAGGAGATTACAGAATACGTAAAGACATGCTCGACATGTCAGAAAGCTCGGCCTTCGGGCAAATTTAAACCTGTAGAACTTGGTTATATGCAGATCATTGGGGTACCATTTAAAAAATTAGCAATAGACATCGTAGGACCTCTACAAATGACAAAAAACAAAAATATGTATATCCTAACATTAATTGACATGTCTACCAGGTGGCCTGAGGCAGTGCCATTGAAGAGAGTAACAGCAGAAGACATATGTGAGACTTTATACTCTATTTTCACTAGAATGGGGTTCCCTGAAGAAATCTTGTCAGATAATGGACCTCAATTCTCGTCAGACCTGTACACACAAGTGTGCAAACTACTCAACATAAGTATTAGCAACTCGTCAATTTATCATCCTCAATCTAATGGAATGGTGGAAAGGTTAAATGGCACACTAAAGTCCATGTTAAGAAAGTTGGATACAGAAAGTCTAGAAAATTGGGATAATGTATTACAGTCGGTTCTCTTCGCATATAGGGAGGTCCCCAATGAAACCACATTAATCTCTCCTTTTGAGTTAATGTTCGGCAGGAAGGTGAGAGGGCCGATGGCAATGTTGAAGACACTATTCACACGTGAAATAACAACAGATGAAATAAAACCAACTTATGACTACATTATTGAATTGAGAAATAAACTAAAAGCAGGACTAGACAAGGCACAAGCCAATACATTGGCGAAGACAGTTAAGGATAAAATGTACTATGATCGAAATACAATTAATAAAGACATTCACGTGGGAGACAAAGTATTACTTCTAAAGCCAAAAAAGGGAAAGAAATTGGCATTGTATTCAGATGGACCTTATGTAGTGACCAAGGTATTATCAAAATTCAATGTTGAGATAAAAAGGGGAAATAGAAAAAAGACTTACCACATCAACAGAATAGGCAAATACCTTGAGAGAAATGGACAAAATACTGTGGATGATAATACGAATACAATTATGCCCAGCGGGGCAGCAGTAGTTATAACTGAGGACACTGGAGAGGGGGAAGAATCTTGCATACCAACAATAAATGTTAATGAGAAAACAGAGCTAGATATTAATATTGACTTAAATAGAAAACAAAAGGACGAAATACAGAACATAGTGGAGGAATTTAAGGGAGTGTTTTCTGAGATTCCAGGAAAAACAACAATAGGTGAACATAAAATTGAACTCTCGGACAATAAACCGATAACATTAAAACCCTACACAATTCCATCGCATATGACAGAGAAATTAAAGGAAGAAATCCTGTTGATGTTGAGGTTGGGTATTATTGAAGAATCCAAATCACCATATTCTTCACCTTTAGTATTAATTAAAAAGAAAGATGGCTCAGTACGCACCTGCGTCGACTACAGAAAACTTAATAGTATAACGAAAACCATTGCTGAGGTCATTCCAAACCCAGAGGATATATTAAACCACATGACGAAATCAACTTATTTTAGTAAGTTAGATTTAACAAAAGGTTACTGGCAAATACCCTTACACAAGGATAGCCAAGAATATACAGCATTCCAAGGGCCAGACGCATTATATCAATTCAAGTACATGCCTTTTGTATTATCAACAGCCCCAGCAACGTTTAACAGAATAATAAGAAAACTGTTCGGTCAAGTAGAAAATGTAGAGACTTATTTTGATGACATATGTGTGCATACAGAGGATTGGGAAAAACATATTAAGACACTACGGCAAGTTTTTGAAATTCTGAAAGAAGCTGGGTTTACAGTAAAACCTAGTGAGGTAGAGTTAGGAAAAACATCCATTAACTTTTTGGGACACAGAGTAGAAGGGGAATTATTAAAACCAGAAAATGCCAATGTAGATAAAGTGTTGAAAATAGAGAAACCAACAACTAAGAAACAGGTGAGAAGTTTAGTGGGTCTCATTTCTTATTTCAATAAATTCATACCTAACTTTTCAACACTATCGGCACCCTTAACTGACCTTACAAAAAAAGGTCAACCAAATAATATTCGTTGGACAAGTGAATCCCAACAAACATTGGATGTAATCCAAAAATACCTGAGTAGTGAACCTATCTTAATTTTACCGGACAATAAATCAACATTTATAGTAAGAACAGACGCGTCCACGAAAGGCATAGGGGCATGCTTATTGCAAACTAGGAACAACACTTTACATCCAGTCAAATTCATAAGTAGAAAATTGATGGATAGGGAAACAAGGTATTCTACTATTGAGAGAGAATGTTTAGCGATAATATGGGCTGTACAAAAATTGGCATATTATTTATTGGGTTCAAGATTTATTTTACAATGCGATCACCAGGCTTTAAAGTATTTAACAACAGCTACTTACACTAATTCAAGAATAACAATGTGGTTGTTAATACTCCAGGAGTTTAATTTCGAGGTACAATATATCAAAGGGGAACAGAATGTTAAAGCAGATTATTTTTTCTAGACTTGAGGGGTGGGAGTAGAGAAATGATGAGAAGAATGAGAATATACTTAAAATGAATATTTTAAACATAAATGGCTGTAAATAAATAGGAAATGTATATGAGATTTTTCCTTATAACTATGATGTGGCCTCGAGCCATTATGTTGATATGTCTTGTGATATTTTTGAGGTTCATGACCAGTTTATTACATTGTAGTTATTATATGTACTAAAGATGTGATTATGTCATGACCATTTTTTTTCTCGATGATGTAAGAAATTTTGTTCCTGGAGACCTCAGGACATTTTTGTAAAGAAGATTTGATAATAATGATAGATTATCATGATGAGTTTTCCATGAGATTGATTTGGATGAAATATATAGTTTATGAGAATTATGATTATGATTTTGCACTGTTCCAATGATTTCGCTATTCATGATTATAAAGGTGTTTTGAGAATTGTTTTGATTTGATGTTTAAGATAATTATATAGATGGGTAAGGATGGATAGGAGATCTCCATAACACAGGCGCCCCATGCACTATGGGGACAATAAAGATGCATGGAGAGTCCCACTATGGGGACTGCAAAGATGACAAAGATGTTAAAGATTTTTTTGTTTTGTTTTGTATTTGTATTGTTTGCGTTTGCAAACCACAATGAATCTATGCCCTGATTGTTTTTTAATGTTGGAAAGATCGTGTATCTTACATGTGTAGATTTAACTCCGTAAGTTAAATCTAAAGTGAAGAGGGGGGATATGTCAGTGAAACATTATGGAGTTATTGGGTTTTCCCTGACATGTCAATGTGTTACTTGTGTTTGGTGCGGTGCGGTGCGCACGGTATGAAAGGGTATGACGTAAGAGTGTGAGCGTGACGTAGTGGGTAGAGAGACAGTTGCTGTGAGGGAGAGATAGGACGTGTTGTTAATGGAGGAACCTATGTTTTAATAAAGTTATAGATATTCAAGAGTGTTGGAGTTATTACTTGAGTTGACCTGTCCGTCTTGTCATAACAAGTAACCCAGACAACGACGTAACACTCGGTATATGTTTATGCTGTTTAATTACTCATAAAATCAGATTTTTAACTTCCAATGCTGCAAGGGTGTTTACTACCATCATAAGGACATCATTTTTTGTTGGTATCTTATGATACGTAGTATATCATGTTTAAAATTAGATAATGTATTTCTAGCCCAAAAATAACGCCACCAGAATGCAGGGATGACATTTAGTGTTGATATGGATTTCTATTTTTTAATGAGATAAGACAATAAAAAATTTCTTTTTCTTTTAACATTATACCCCGACGACATATGTCATAATACCTAAAAATTAGAGTGTTTGTAACACATTATTGATTATGATATTTATTACTGACACTAAATATCAAAGTAAAAGAACATAACAAAGTAAATTTACAGCAAAATACTATTTTCTATTTTGTAATGACTTGCCAGGCAAACAAAACGTGGTGTCATCCTTAAGTATTTAAGTTAAAACATTGATGTAGAAGAAGATGCTAAATAAGTTAAATGTGCATTTGATATTAAGAAGAAAATGACTTTTACTACCCCTGAAGGCTTAACCTAATATAATTCATGTCATTTTGAATTGAGCATGCTTTTGCGACTTTTGAAAGATTCTTTATAAAATTTTAGCTGATGACCTATTTTAAGTAACTATGTTAATTATTGCAGTATTCATAGAAAGCACTCGAGTATGTTAAGAGCTATGATACTTTTTTAATCATGTGCAATCAAGAAGAAAGCTAATGATCCACTTATCAAACACATTACATTAATTAAACTAAACAACTTTACTTCGGTTTAAAAGCTTCGTCCTCCTGTGTTTGATGAACTTGTTAAACGAATGTTGCGTTATTTATCTTGAATTGACTACAAGCTGTTCGTTAGTTCTTGCAACAACGTTTTTATGATCAATAAAAGATTTGTTTTTAAAAATTCTTATAAATATAAAATAATACGTTTACATATATTATGTTTGATTTTAATCACTTCAAATACATTACAATGCAAACTGTTTGTAGAAGTTGTAAAGATAATATAAAAACAAGTTAGTACCAAAATAAATATCACCATACTGAAATAGAAGATAACAAAAAAGCAACATCACATTAATTACTATACATTTAAGTTAGACATTTTTAGATTACAATTTATGCAGACATGTCTTTAGAAAAATAGAATAATTTTTATTAGCCAAAAACTTTTGTTCCAGATTATTTAAAATATGTGTGCATTAGATTAATTAACGATGTTGTTGTATGCGTTATATTATATTTTTATTATTAAAATCATTATGAAAGCATTGTCGTCTCATAGACATGTGTAAACAAAACAATGACTTTCCGTCTTGTTTGAGTTGATGTGCGTATTTCCTTAAAGTAGTTTTCAAAACACAATGTTACAACGATAATTAAACCATATTTCTATGATAACATATTTTAAATAGTTATATTGAATAAAAATAGGTGTTGTAAATAACGGCAAAGAAAAATCATTTATCATTCTTTTGTTAAGTATCATTTTTAAAAAGTAATAATTAAATAGTATAATTTGTTTCAAGTCACTTGTAATTCAAAAATGTAGTTGTTCTTCTCTTAATGTTCATACTTTTTTTTTTTTTTAAACAGTACTTAAAATTTTGTGTACCATTTTTAATGAGGGTCTCGGTAATTACTTGATATATGGAAATATTAGAGGCATGTCGGTCTAAATGATAATTTTTTTTAAAAAAAATATAAAGTGTAGCTTACTTTTATTTATCAGATGCCCTAAATGTATAAATATCCATTTAACATTACTGTTGTTTTTAAAAGAAAAAAAAATAATTCGAGCACACTTTTAGTATTTTAACTCAGATTTTAAAAGAAAAAAATAAATTAATTAAATTGATCTAAATACATTAGTTATTGGTAGAGTATGTCTTTAAAAGATATTCATTCCTTTTGTGTATGTCTTAAAACGGTCGGACCTTATTTTTGCTACAAGACTTGCAGGACTTGTAGACGACAAGTATGACAGAAGCTAGAACAATGGCTGCCAGGAAACCAGCTACACAAGAAATGATCGCGAGCGTCTTGTCAAATGGAATCACAGCCGACTGTGTTTCTGCACCAGTTGTAGAATCGATGGACGTTGTCGCGTCCGTTACAGAAATAGTTTCTCCATCAAAGATTTGGTCAGCATTTGAGACATCATTAAGTTCAGCAGTACTTTCCAGAGTTGGTGAGATTGTTTCTGATGGGACTGGTTGGTCAGTTGTACCTGTATTGATGTTATTAGTGCCCAGAACTGCTTGTCCAAATAAGAGAAATAGAGGCGGTTGATCGTTTGTAGTTGACGATGTCGTCTCATGTTCAGTGGATGTAGTAGGTGAATAGTTAAATGACTTGTTGGTTAATGGTGACGATGAGGATGTAATACGAGTTGTAGTCGGAATGTTTGTTGTAGTTAAAGGGGAGATTGTTGTGGATATCACAATTGTTGTTGTGGGTAAAGTAGGAGTAATTGTGGGTTTTGTGGATGGTGTTGTGAAAGAAGATGTTTTTGACGGAACATGTGTGGTTGTAGAAGCAAATGTTGATGATGTTGTGGGTTTTGTTGTGGTTGTTGAAGGCAGAGTAGATGTTTGTGTAAGGATAGTTGTAGCTGTTGTTGGTGGTATCGCTGTTGTTGTTGTTGGTAATGTAGATGTTGTTGTTGGTATAGTTCTTGTTGTAGTAGGTAAAGTAGATGTTGTTGATGTTGTTGGTATCGTAGTTGTTGTTGTTGGTATCGCAGTTGTTGTTGTTGGTATCGTAGTTGTTGATGTTGGTATCGTAGTTGGTGTTGGTATCGTAGTTTTTGTTGTTGGTAATGTAAATGTTGTTTTTGGTATCGTAGTTGTTGTTGTTGGTATCGTAGATGTTGTTGTTGGTAATGTAGATGTTGTTGTTGGTATCGTAGTTGTTGTTGTTGGAAGAGTAGATGGTGTTCTTGTTAAAGTAGATGTTGTCGTTGTTGGTAATGTAGATGGTGTTGTTGGTAAAGTAGATGTTGTTGTTCGCATCATTGTCGTTGCTGTCGGTAAAGTTGTTGTTGTTGTTGATATCGCTGATGTTGTTGTTGGTAAAGTAGAGGATGTCGTAGATAAAGTAGATGTTGTTGTTAATAAACCAGTTGTAGGTGGAATAGTTGTAATTGTATTAGTTGAGGAAAGTATAGTTGTTGGAATAATTGTTGTTGAGGGTAGTATTGTTGTTTTATTAGTTGCAGTATCAGTAGTTGTTGAGGTAAATTGCGTTGAAGATTGAAGAGTACTTGACGTTGTTGTTGTTGTCGCCAATGTTGGTTTTTGAGGTCTAGGTTGAGTTACCGTTGTAATAATATTTGATGTTGTTGAGTTTGTTATAATAGAAAATGTAGATGAAATTGTTAAAGGTGGGGATAATGTTATTGTACTATTAGAACTAGAAGATGGAATTGTAACTGAAGTAACAGACGCTTCAATTCTAGATGTTCCTGATGTAGATGACGCAGTGATGTTTGGAGGAGCCGTCGTAGCCAAGGTGGTACTTGTAGTTGTCGTCGGTGTGGTTGTAGTTGTGTTAGCTAACTCTAAAGTTGTAGTAGAAGTAGAGGCAAATAAAGGTTTCTGTGGTGTGAATTTAACTGTAGTCAGTGGGGTCACCGTAGGGGCTTGCGTAGTCATCGTTACAGCTGATACATTAGGTGTGGTTGGTATTGATGAAGCTGTTGTTGTAGAGAGAAATAATGTTGCTTGTGGGGATGTGGTAGGTGTTGTTGTAGTAGGTGTTAATGTATTTGATGTTGTTATAGCTGATATCGTAAACGATGTTGTTGTAAATGATGTTACAGCAGGTGTAGATGTTATTGAATTAGATGATGTAGTTCCTGTAACTGAAGGTGGGGTCATATTATATGGTGATGCTGTTGAAAGTATAGTTGTTGATGTGGGACCAGTAGTTGTATTTAAAAGAGCATTGTATGTTGTAGTTATGTTACTAGTCGGTACTGTTGTAGTTGTTAATTCTGGTGTAATGTTTGTCGGTGCTGTTGTCATTGTTGTTTGATCTGAAGAAACTTCAGTTAAAGTTGTCGTTGTAGTTTTTTCAGTCAACGGTGTTGTTATAAATGTCGATGTCCCCTCTGTTGACGAACTTGTATCTGCCGCATTGCTACTGGTGACATTACTGATTGACAAAGTTGTTACAGTTGTGGTTGTCAGTGCTTCAAAAATGAAAGAACAAAATATAATTAGATACACACTACAAACTTTTTTATTTAATAAATACATTAAAAACGTAAAGAAACGTAAACAAACAAAGGTACTACATGGAACAGGATTGCTTATATCCAGTAAGGGCTATTAACAATTTTAAAAGAACTATGATAAGCGGGCTCACATTATAGTACCATATTCATCAGGGTTCTAATATTATACTGCTTTTTATTATCCTTTGCTAAAAACGAAATTGAAAGTTATTGACCTAGTCGATCTTCTTTACAAAGAAACTTTAAAGACGATTTGTACTTTTGTTTAGTTAAAGACCATAAAGACGCCCGGAGTTTCCCTGACGACATACGTTTTAATATCGTATTAAAAGAAATTAAATGCTCAATAACTGAACGAGATTGTGTCTAAACATTTCACCCGTATGAAACAGCACTGACCGCCAATGACACTGAAGTTTAAGCTATACGCAGTGATCTAAAAGAAGTATATATGATCATTAGTTAAGTTATATATCTCCTTGATAGTGATTTCTCTTAACCAACACTATTATCACTATATAAGCCTCGAGTTGATCTTCACTACATGCAAAGAAGAACTGTGGCATGGTGGAACAATAAGTTGTATCTTAACTCGCGTTGGCAGATTAATACTTCATTTCATCCATGAGCAATTTGAGGGTTTGAAATTGCTGGGTCTTGTAGAAAAAGATTATAATACTTTACCAGTATATTTTGCCAAAGCAGCTTAACTACTTGGTATTAGCCACTAAATGAATCAGCACTGCTAGACACGGAGTTACTTATATAGGCAAAGGGTGCAAAATAAGAAAAAAATATATTGAGACGAAGATTTAACAAAACGGTTTTGAGAGCAAGAAGACATTATGAGATTTTGATTGATGGATACCAATAAAATTTGAACAATGACAAACATTAATACTTAAATTAATTATCGAGTAACTTGTCAATTTATTGAAATGTACACTCTTAAGAATGTGTATTTTGATATATATATGCCACACTCAACTACATGAAGAAGCATTTAAAACAGAAACACTTACGCTTTTCCATACAAATAAATGAATATTTATCAGTGCATGGGTCATCCCAAACTTTCTTATATGTTGGCGAGATGACGTATATATCTGCACAGTTATCTGCCGTGTTGGTTGGTTGACTATTGCCAGTATCCCAAAGGCCCGCTAGTTCCGTGGCTGGGGTCCCCGTATCTTCCCATCTCCAGGCACCAATAGATCCTCTGTCAGTAGCACCAATCCAAATACTTTCATCTTTGAGAAATAAGGAACCATGATTTTATTCAGAACACAAGTATACTGCGATTGAGTGGAAGCTCCGTGCTGCCAGTACAAGTATTAGCAGGTATAAATTATTTTAACATATCTAAAGACAAACAAACACTGTTATGTGTTGAATCTTTTAACACAAGCTCTGTCTAGTTGTGTGCTATTGGTATGGAAAAGTGGAAATAATAGAATGGTCTCATATAAATAATATAATAGTCCAAGTCACTGGATCTGGAACGCTGAGGAACGATGTACAACAGTCTACAGCAGTTAGTTGAAAAATCGTGTGGTGATTAGCGCTGTAAAAATATTTCATATGATGACGTCATTGTTTGGTGTGCATCGGTGCGCAAAATAAAACCCCTATTTTTAAATACTTTGCGTACATTTCAGAAAGTTTAATATTTCGTATTTATCAAAAAAGGACAAGTTAGTTGGTCTTTTGAAAAAGGTTGGCGCCCTGGCAAAATCTAGTATATAGAAAGATTGAGGGGTGAGGCGGGAGGGGGGGCTAAATGTGTACCATTTGATTGTAATTTTTTATTTCAAAGTCAATGAAATTTGGGTTTAATTAATATTATGTCAATGTCCCAGCTACTTAAATAATAAAAGAAGTCATGTCTTTAGGCCCACAACATGTGTGAATGTGTATCTTATTACATTAGAGCAATCGCTGAGCGCATTAAATTTGTGATTTAAGTATTTAAAGACGAATTTTTTTGCTCTGAATAGATATCATTGTATATTTAATTTAACTATGCTGCGAGATAATGTTACGAATCTTCCTAAAATTAAGAGCTATTATGATGCTAGTATTTTTTTTAATAAAAATTTTTTTGGTTGATAAATTGTGCTTAGCAAGCCTTTATAAATGAGTATGTAATTATTTTTGATTTAAGCTAAAGAATCGCCATCAAACTTGGTTATTTTGGAAGAATCTTATTTTAAATATATGTTTTTTTAAAAAACTAATTATGATAAAACGGAAAAGATTTCAGAAAAATCAATAACTAATTTATGTCATTACTTAAAAAAAACAAACATTTGTAGTAACTACTTAGGTTACTCTTAAATGTTATTCTTAATCGTTTCATTTTCAACAAACGTTCGCTGTATAAAATATATATATATATATATATATATATATAGTAGCTGCAAGTACCCGGCTTCTCACGGGTTTAAAAGAAGGTTTTCTTAAGAAGCGTGCAAAAATTAATACTTGCATGCAATAAAAGGGTACATTTATCCTAATAATGTGATATTAACATCTTTGGCAGTTCCAAATTGGAGTGTGCACACAAAGATTTTCCTCTTTGCCCACTCTGGAGCAGGCCACATTCAAATGCTCATGAGAAATAGATCAGTTTTTATATAGCTTATTTTAATTTTTTAAAAGAATCATGGGGTTCCGGCTTCCAGTAATTGATCATTTAAATACTTTTTCTCCTGTTAGAATCGAAGAAGTGTACTCAACAATTTCCAAAAATTTATTGCTTCTACCTACTCGGAAAAAGGAGAATTAGTAAATATTAATTTCAATAAGGCCCACATAAGACAAAAAGGTTTTGGGCCCCCGGCCACACGAAAGCAGGAGTTTTTAAAATTCTTCTTCGTTAATTATCGTCGTAAGAGCATCTTCAACAGTTTCCCAAAAGTTTCATGCAGTTACCTCACGGAAAAATGGAGAATACGTCCGCTCTTATGTGAGAAAAAGTACATTTGAGCCCCGACCCCCAGAGGAGTGATAATAATTATTTTACACAACTCTCACAATAGCGGATTGTTTCCCACTAATTTTATAAGTTTCATGCTTCTACCTACACGGGAATAGGGAGAATTAGTGATTTTCTGTTTCTATAAGGCTAAGTTTAGGGAGAAAAAAAATATGTTGGCCTCGGTCCCCAGAAAGATATAATTTAGATATCTTTAGGCCTGTTAACGTTGCGAAAGTGCAGTCAAAAATGTTCTTAAATTTCATGCTTCGGCCTTCTCGGGAAATAAGAAAATTTGTGATTTTCAATTTTTCTAAAGCTGATAGAAGTAATAAAAAAAAGTTTTTGGGGCCCCCGGCGTCCATGAGTGTAAATTTAAGGAACGAGACCTGTTTAAGAACCTTCCCCGTGTAATGTTGTGTACATGTTCTAAATTTCACGATTTGTTTTTTGGTGATTGTTAATATTGCTAATTTAAATAAATCTGGGTCCCCGGCACCTCATGATTGAGAATTTTAAAAAGCCTTTTTGATATTATTGTCTGGAGATGTGCCAAAGTTACATGTTTTTACCTACACGGAAAATGGGAGAATTAGTGATAAGTTGGTTTTTAATATAAAAATTAAAAATTCTCTTTCGCAAATTATCATCGGGAGAGTATACTTAAAAATTTGCTAAAGTTTAGTGCTTCTACCTACACGTGAAATAGAATAATTTGTGATTTTCAGGTTTTATATAGTTCATATACGGAAAAATAACAACATTTTGGCCCCCGACCCTCAGAAATATATAATTTAAAGATAATTTCACATGTTACCAATGCAGAAGTGTACTCAACAATTTTCTAAAATTTCATGCTTCTGCCTCCTTGGGAAATAGGAAAATGAGTGATTTTCAATTTTTCTATAGCTCAAAAAAGGAACAAGAAAATTTGGCCCCCCGGTGCCAATTAGTGTGAATTTAAGGATATACACCTCTTTAATAAGAACCTTTCCCTTGTAATGTTGTGTACGTGTACCTAATTTCACTTTATTATGTTGCCTGGATCTTGAGTTATTAGGGAACTGACAGACAGACAACAAATGCGTCTTATAGGTATATATTAGGCCTGTTATCGATAAAATTTAATTTAATCGTTAACTTTTGAAAAATTAACGATTAATTAATCGATAATTTTGTTAAAGCTAAAAAAAAAAGATGTATGACGCCATTAAACTTAAAATTTCAAGGGAAGTAATAAAACAGTATATTGATTTTTTATTGAGTTATTTTTAAAACATTTTAGCAAAAAAAAAAGTTAAATAACGTATTTAATTTCAGGAATTTTGATAAAAAAATTCAAATTAATTTTAAATTATAAAAGTACTACTGCTGTATAGAAATTGTTTGATGATAATCAAAACATAAAGATCATCTCTCCAAGTGGTTCAAAAGTTACTTTTTTTTTCTAAGACCTCATAATCACTTTTTTTCACAATGTTTTCCTTCATATTGTGTGGCGTTTTTTAAATTGCCCATAACTAACTAAATAATTTAATTCAATTTTAAAAATATAATATTGTTAGGGGTTATATTTAAATACAAGTAGTTTAATATAATGTCAATGAATTTTGATTTTGCAAATTTTAAGTAATTAAAAAAATGGTTTTTATATCACTGTCCTTAAAAAAACAGGTTATTTTAAAATTTACACTTTCGAAAACTCCTTTTTAAATGGAGATATTACTATGTAAAAAAAAAACTATTATTAATTATTAATAATTATTTATTTATGAATAAATCGATTTAAAAAACAACAGCATTTTCTTTAATTTTAATAGCTATTTTATCGATTAAAATAATTTTAATCGATAAAAAAAATTACAGATTAACCGAGAAA
>MUZC01000938.1:256755-296286 GCA_002072015.1 Radix auricularia
TAGATAGATAGATAGATAGATAGATAGATAGATAGATAGATAGATAGATAGATAGATAGATAGATAGATAGATAGATAGATAGATAGATAGATAGATAGATAGATAGATAGCTGGATTAGCCTTTATGTTGCAATTAGTATTGTACAAATTGTCATAAATTGTCAAATCCGTATAAAACACAGGCATGACAGACTATCTTATTAAGTTCTATTTGAACATAGTGTGTTTTTGTGGTAATGTACTAACACTAATCTCATCATCCAAAAAAAAAGTTATGTGGAGCCATGGTTTCTGAGTTAGAGATGTGTTTATTTACACTAACCTTTGCATAATCATACGTAACAGATGCCTGGATGTAAATAAAGCATTTTCCGTTAATACCCACAGAGCCTAACCAACGACAGCTCTCTGCAATAAAAAAATCAAAATGTATTCGATATAGATAAAGTAATCCAAACAATTATATTGTTATGCTCTTATTATTTTTAAAGACATCATTCATTATTCTTTCTAAAAATAAATAATAAACATATTTTTATAACATGATTTTATATCGATTTTTGCATATTAAAAAAAAAAACATTCAAATTCTATTTAAAAAATATATTAAAAAATGACCGTGCAATTGTAAATAAAACACGGTGAAAAGGTTCTTTACACAAACACTTATTTTACAAACAATATAAATATGTATGTATTTATCAGAGAAAAAAACGCTATATTAAATATAAGTTTCATCCATCTGAGATCATTATTACTTATCTTCATCGAAGTTAAATTAATTTAAAGAGTAATTTTCATTGTTGAAACGTAAAATATCGAAATGAAAATTCAACATCTTTACAACTGTAAACACATTTAAAGAGAAGAAGAAAATAGGATTTATCAGTAATGACATTTAAATTGCTTTAAGTCAACTTATAACGTGTTTCAAAGCATAATTTTCCATCACTTGACAATAAAAGCGAATTTCCTTAGTTATCATTCCGTTTGCCGTCACTAAAAAAGACAATTTAACGACCAAAGAGAAGGAGCTCTTGATCAAGTACGATATAACTAATTCTACTAAACAACTTTCACAAACACGACTTCTGAAGAATTATGGCCTGCAATAATGAAAGTGTATCCTTTAGTCAGTTAGTAAAAAAAAATAGTAATAAAAAAAATAAAATTTAAAAAAAAAATAGATTAAAAAAAAAACACGCTTTTATAAGTGGACTAAAAAAAAAAAGAAATTAAAAATTAAAATTTCAAATAAATTGAGTAAATATGACCAAAAAAAACGTGGGGCGTGCGCTTGAGAGGTTTATATAAGCAGTTCATTCATTCATTCACTTATAGATTTCTCTCTTTTTTTTATATTATAAATCTTTTAATACCAAACACATATATTTGTTGTGTATTTCTTAATTAGTATGAGATTTTGAAACACCCACTCCACTATTTTAGTCATTTGAAATTAATGTACTTGACCTTATATGTTTTAATGTCTTTTCTTCTTTTCAGTCAATTTATAGAACACTTTAAAAGCACATCTTTTTTTTCCTCTATTTATTTTTATACAAAGTAAACTTTTGAGATCTCTAGGACCATTAGAAGTGGTTTAATTTTTTATTCTCTGACTGAACTCCCGTTAAACACGAGGTTTTGCTCATTGATGACTAGCGTGAACATGGGTTGCACGTGGATGTATACAATAGCAAACGAATGCAGATGATACGTTAAGTGTTAAAATAAAATTAATTAATTTAAAATCGCCATATTCGATTGATCTGTTATTTTAAGACAAAACATTGTCATCCAAGATCTATCTTGGATAAAAATTTGAAGTTTCTAGAACCATCAAAAAGTGTTTAAATTTACTTTGGAAAATCTGATATTTTGCGTAAAACAAAACGACAAAAAGACAAATAGACAAAAGGAACTAAAGCAAGTTAATAAAAATGTGGAAAAAAAGTTTAAAATATTTGCCAGTTTCAATTTGGTGCAGTGCATTTGCCTTTTTGGCATTAACCGAGCCAAGTCCAAAAAAACGAGTGAGACTCCTTACAGTTGATGATGAGTTTTGCTTTTGCTTGTCAACTTTGGAGCCCTTATAGAATATTGTGTGTTCCCTTAACCAGGCACATCCATCACATTGATATATCATATACATGATACATCACAGTGATATGTAAAAAAATGTTGAATTTTAATAAAATAAATAAAAATTATTTTGTCCATCGCAACAATTATCTAATATTCATATTGAATCGTTACCCAAAAAGTTTGAGAAACACTGCACATGACACAAGAAGCGTAAAATACGTGTTCTTAAAAAAATACAAAAAGAAGGGATAAATATATTTTAGAAAGGCCGGAGCGAAACCAGAATATTTGACGAAAAAATTGAAAAACATTTTCAAACTTTATTATTTTTACTTCCATTAAAAAAATACTTAAGTAAAATTTACAAAATAACAGCTTTTCTGAACAGACTTAGAGCATTACTTAATTATTTAAAGCAATGGACATGTTACATTTTTTAACTGGAGTACCATTAGTCTGATTTTATTCTAAACATTTTTCAACATAATTTCAAAAATATTGAAGAAAAAAAGGCGTTGGTAAATTTGTTTTCATTTCAGAAAATAAACGCTTAGATATGTCAATAATAACTGACAAGGCTTAACAATTTTAATAACGTAATTATAATATGAGAGTGAAATAGTATAACTGAATATTTTAATATTTTTTAAAAAATTACAGCAATCAGTGTAGAAACAAATACAATGACCACAAACATTAGACTTTTTTTTGTTGATTGTTATCTATTTTTTCTTATATTCAGAAATGTACTTCTGTTTATGAATATATATTTTTTTAAAATTTTTAATTTTTTTTTTATTTATAAGTTGTTATTTTGACTAGACTATAAGTGAAAAAACTACAAAGGTATTCTTTAAACATTAATAGCTGAGGAAAATCATACCTGTGTTTATAAAAGACAGAATACTAATTAGAAGAACAAGTTTCGACAAAGCCAATTGTTTCATTGCTCTGCTGCTGTGTTTTGCATGTAGGCATCCACTGGATTATGCTTATTATTTTAAAATTCTTTCAGCATGTCTTCTCCTATCGCTAAAAATATTTTACAACAATATAATTTTTTAAAAAACATTTAAAAAATATAAGAAATTTTGATTTCGTTTTTAATTTTCTTAAAATTATTAATTTGGGGAAAGTAATATAGGTTTGAGTAAGAATTTTTGTTTAAAAATATTAAAAAGAACTACTTAATTGAAATATTCACAGATTGCTAAATAAATTAAGAATTATTCATAATCATACTCTGCATAATTGTAAATGTAAACAGCAGCCGAAATTTTCCCATTATGAAATAAATGTGTTTGTGCGCCCTTGAATATGGAGAGAGACGGAGAGAAAGAGAGAGAGTGAGAGAGAGACAGAGAGAGAGAGAGAGAGAGATATATATTAATTAACTGTACACATTTCTAATTTTTAACTTTTTAAAAAAATATTTATTAATGCAAGAAGTTAAAAACAAATTATGAAATTAACACACAAGGTTAACATTTAAAGAAAAACATTTTTTTTTCAATGACCTTTACATTTAAATTTTACTATTTTTAGTGTGTTGAAATAATAATACCTATTGGCATTAATTTAATTTATTTTCTAAAAGCAATAAAAAGATGACATACCACATAACTTGGTACACTTCTCTCAAATGAATGTTATTAGAAATGACATTTCCTTCTTAGATAAATAAGTTTTGATGAGTATCTGTACAACGCATAGTGTGTTCGAGTTCTATTGATTGGCCTTTAATAAGTTTAGTTTTAGGAAACCAAAACTGACGGATTCACATGATTGTGTTTGGGTTTTTCATTTGTGTTTTTTAAATATCCCGACACGAATTCTAATCAACAGAAACAGGTACCCTATTGTATATGGGTAATTCCTTAAGGTGTGTTCAACATAAAGCAGTTATTGTTCTTATTCTAATTCGTTATTTGACAAAGAAAGTCTCTTGTTCTAAACCAAAGACTGACGCGCACTATCCATTTCAAGCAGCGTAGATGAAAATCGAAAATCGAAACAATTGGGCTTTTGATTTTGTTGCTTGTAAAATATTTAAGTATGTCAAAATTTTGAGTGTTTTTTTTAAAATTATTTTATTGAAAACATAAATTAAAAATGCAAACAAAACAAAACAACAACAACAACAAAATATTTTAACGAATAAAATGCCTACTTTAAAACTTTCTGGTAGTAAATTAGGGTTTACTTCCCCCCACCCCTTTGGTTATATTGGAAGGTTAAATTAATGTTTCAATGGGAATTTTTTTAATGAATTGTTTATTTATATTTTAATATNATATATATATATATATATAAACTCATGAATGTATTAATCTGTATATTTTGCAAGTGTGTCTATGACAATAGTACCGACACTTTGTATAATCCTTACAGTCATTTCACTTTAGAGTAAATAAGCAAAATTGTTTGATCAAAGTAAACATACATCCTCTTTTTCATATCTTTAATTTAATTTTTTGTTCGTAAAAAAAATATCAGCAAATAATATCAACAATAAAATGTTTACACTGCTGTCTAGGCTTTAGACTTTAATTCTAACAGATGTTTACCATACCTTAAAATTAGGCCTAAGAACAACTAACAAAAATATGGTGCAATTTTACAATGAAGTTATCATATATACAATCACATTACATAGCCATTGGCTTTATATCAATAGATCACTAGAAATACGTTCGTTTCAACCACGATTACTATCCTTAATTAAGCTCTTGTTACACTAAACAAGTGTTGTCATTCCTAATCGCTCAGGTCATCTTTGCTGACCGTGTTCTACGACATTTCTTCCGTGGCATTGTTTTATCACAGCCGATCTCAAGTAATTCTTTACTTTGGCCATTGATATAGAAAAGAATTCCATAAGTGGAATTTTTAAACATTTTAAAACTTTAATAAAAAAAGGGGATAAAAATATTTTAAACTATATTTATTAAACCGGTATTTAAGCTGCCTTGGGCGGTTTTGAATTGAAATCTTTTTTTCCTCATACTTAGATATATACATTTACAAGAGACGCTTCTTAACTATCGCTTTTATGTGTAGCCTAAATATAAATATATTATTTTTTCATTTGGTCTTTTACCTCCTTAAATTAGAAAATACGTTTTGCTAAGACAAAGTAGAAATGCGCTTGATTTTTTTTAAGTAAAAATTTTAATTCACTAGAAAACACTTAAGAAAAAAAATTGTTTTGATTAAATCAAGAGGGAAAAATATATTGTCTTAGAAAGAAGAGTGACATACAAAAAATAATATTAAAATAAAACAGGAATCATAATTGCAGAATTACTTAATTCATTCATACATGTTGACGGCATCTTAGTGTTTCCGTGGGAGATTTTGTTTAAAATAAAGTCCCCGGATAATTTTAATTTTTGTTGCGACTTTATTTCGTAACACATGCATTAAATCTGATACATGTACAGAAAACTCTCAAAAAATTACAAGAATGTTTTATTTGCAGCTTATAAATCTAAAAGTATTTCTTAATTTGTTTGTTTTATTAATTAAAAAGTGTTTTTCGTTTTGTTTTCAAGTTTGAATAAGCTCTATATTTTGATATAGGCATGGAAGTTACTGACAAATACATTTCTTAAAATTGAGACGTCATTTACAAATGAATATATTACTTAAATTTATTTTAAAACATCCTTTTTTTCTGAAGCATAAAGGAAACGATCACCATTGCTGACATTTAAAATTTGGCTTTAAATATGTCAAGTGAATTCTGTTCTGGAAATCAAGTAATTATATACTAAAGAGACATATGGGCTATATTTTATTATTAATTACTTTCTGCAAATTCATAGGCGTCACTACAGAGGTGTGGAGAGGGGATGTGGAAAGCATCCGATGACATCTTCAAAAGTTTTGACACTTAGATGTAAAGTTCTGTATAATTCCGATATTCGGAATGGAAAAACTTTAAGGAGATCTTTGAGGAAAAATGTAATGAGGTGAAACCATAACCAACAGCTATGGATGACGCCTCTGTATAAATTTTTAATAGCTGGATGCTGATACTTTTAATTTTCACATCCTTTTAAAGACGTTTTTATTATCTCAACCCGGTGACAAGAATATCTTTGACACTTTTTTTTGTATTTTATCGTATTTTTTTATTGAAATAATTAATACACACAAAAACACAGATATATAAAAATGTATTAATAATTAAATGCTCTTTAAACGATCCATATGAGTCTATACATTTTAGAACTTTTTTTATTTAATGTTTTTATTTTTTTTAAATTGTTTGGTACTATTGATACTTTTTATTTTACTTTCTTCTTTTGATACTTACCTATTCTACAATCGGAGCTATAGAAGAAAATACACTGAAATTTGTAATATTACTTCAAAATACCTTGTTGTTCCCGAATCAGCAAAAGTTTTAGAAGAATACAGCATAAGTAATTTTTCTTTTAAAATGTAGCTTTGTTTGACAATTAAATTTAAAACCATTTGTCTAAAAAAGAGTATTCTAGAAAGAATTATTATTTAAATAACATTGTCAAGAAAATTAAATAAAGATATAAAATAGTTTAAGACATGCAATTTCAAATGTGAAGTAGATCTATGTAATAAACGCGCAAACTGATATTAAAAACTAACACATTGTTACGGTTGCATCTAGATCAGGGGTGCGCAAACTTTGGGCCAATGACGGCAGCATTAAAAATTATAAAACTTTTTCTACGGCTGCCAAAAAATGTTCCATTAAAAACGAAATTAAATAAAAACTATGAAAAAGAAATTTACATCTCGTAATAGTCAAGACGAGATAATAATGTATCATAGTGTATTATAAGCAAACACTTTGCTTCATTACTAACAAAAACATTTCAATTGATATTTTCTTATATTTCTCATACTTTATTGATGATTGTCATATAAACGTAACAGTGTCCGAACATAATGTCACACACATACATCATAAGGATATTTTAAGTGGCATTAGTAATCTGAGAAAGCCATGATTGAATAAGTGAAAAGTGGCTTCATGAACATTGTTCTTGGAACTTAGCCGTCCAGAGTCCAGAAATCACTGGATGCCGTGCTCTTTGATGTTTGCCAAGAGTCGTGCAAAGTTTGCTCAATGTTGGGGATAAGGAGAGAATTAATATGAGTAGCTGCGCTGAATGTGACATTTCCGTAGACTCATCAAAAACCAATGCAAACAGGATTTCCTCCTTGTTAAACTTTGCCTGCATGTAGAGCTTCAGCTGCTCGGCAATTTTGTTTTGATGGCGTTGCATGTTATCGCGTGACAGAATAACCAAAGAATATTCCGTTTCCTTACCCGGATGAATGCATTTGAAAAACATCAATGATAAAACTTTTCACAAGTTCCCCAGCGACTGGGGAGACGATAGGCCACTTGATAGGAAGCTTAATTGCGCTTATTCGAAGTCTTAACAAAATTAGACATGACCGAGGTCTGTTGTCCAACAATCTTATTTAGATTTTCCACGCAGATATTCCTTAGATCAAGTTTTCACTGAGCAATTTGTGTTATGCGTGTTGGCGAAAAATGTTGCTTTGCAGTATCTCTTTTGGCAGATTTCACATCATCACCACAGATTAGACACTGCATGATATGGTTCTCTGTCTCTGCCAGAAACAAACATATCTCACATTGTACATTAAAGAACGGCTTCTCTTATTCCAATATTCTTTTCCTTTTTATCGACATGATGCGTACTAAGGAGGCATGGATAATATTATACGGTAACTAAGTATACAAGCTGTATAACTATGTTATAAAAATATTTTTCATTTAACGCTTTTTTATTGTAAATACTGCTGTGTCTAGAATCTGTCTGGATCTCTAGTGCAGCTGACAACTAAGAGAGTTGTACACATACATCATGGCTCTGGGTATTTGTGTGTACTATGCAGCTACTGAAGTTGACCGGTATATTACACGGGTACATAGATCAAATACAAGTCATCGAATGTGCACATCACACGGTATATACATCCTTCAATATTAGGTTGCTAAACTTCATGGCCTGCCCTTATTAGCTACAATTTGAATGATCGCCAAACACTGCAGTTAACGCTACAGCAGCCAGGTTCGTAATTTGTTTGGCATCAGAGTGTACATGAAAATTGGATATTTAATTAACAACGTTAAATGATATATTGCCATATTTCAAATACTTGACGGCTGCAGGTTATTATAATTTTAACATATTTCCACGGCCGCACTTTTTCGGGCAAATGGTCTCATACGGTTTAACGGCCGCAGGTTGCGCAACTCTGATCTATATTCACCAAAGATCTGCCTTTTAAAAAATGACAATTTAAAATTATTGGTACACAGAGAAGACAATAATGAAATTTTAATGTGCTATTTATTTTTTGTATATAAGTAAATTTTGAGAGGTTTTAAAAATTCCAACTTCCAAAATGTTTAAAAATGTTTGATTGATTCCCCTTTTATTTACAAAAATACTTTCTTTATTGTATTTTCCCGGAAAGGATTTTTTTTCTCAAAAAGTCCTTTTCTATGTGTTTGTTTCTTCTCTATTAAACTTTTTTTTCTTTAAACACGATTTATTATTAGATCTGTTGTTTTTTAAAACGTGTATCAATGTGTAAATTTTGTCATTATTTCTTTTACTTTTCGTTTTTTTAAATATTAATGAACTTAAATTATTTTTAAAGTCGTCCTTATTATATATAATGTATAATCATATTTGAAATTATCGATTTTATGAAAAAAAAGCGACAAAATAAACAAAACTCAGAATTATTTGAGATGTTCATTTGTTTCTACGTTATGTTATGTTTTCAATTTTAGTGATATACCTCCATTATTTTGCAAAGTAAACAACACTTGTTTGTGCCATGGTTGTTTATATGTATATATATTTNCCGACACTGCATTGAGTTATAAATATATGTATATCTTTGGGTTTAAAGCTATACATTCTACTGAGTGTATCAAGCATGTAAATTTAAGGCCGTTCTTTAACTATTTATAGAACATCTAAACACAATGAATTTTCGTAAGCCAATTTTATATAGACTTACATTATCCTATATAATAAAAGGCAAATTTCTGTGCGTCATTGATAGCGATTGGTCCCTCGAACTCCTAAAGACTACCACAGCCAAGAAGAAAAAACAATTATCCTCATTGACAAATTGAATACATTAACGCGAACCTTCAAAACGAGTTATTTTTGGTGTAGAATAGTTGTTTTTTTTTTAAATCAGTCACTACTATGTTCTCATCTTGAAGTGGTTCAATGAATACATTTACGCGGTCGTCAAAACTAGTTCTATTTGGTGCAGTTTTTTTGTAATTATTGAGTACTGTGTTGCTTGAAGTGTGTCAGCCCTGCTAATCACTACTGTTACCCCTTTTCAATATGCCATCTTTACTGCAACGACAGCGTTCCACCGTCGATATTGAAGAAGCTACGCAGCTTATTAATGCAAGGTGTCGTAACAGGTCACAGGACGACACCGCCTAGCCAAAGTACACCGACACATATGTGCTACGACTAGTGACTAAAGAGTAATGCGAGATTTTATTCGGTTTTTACCTTATTTTAACCCTTAATTAATCATGATTAGTTTTTGTTCCCAAAATATATTTGGACAAAATTGTAATAATTAGAGTTAAGTTTCGTTTTACTTCTTTTGTGAAAAAAACACTAGTAGTTTTAGTAATGCCTTGCCAGACAAAATCTGTTTTAAAAAATACCTCTATTCCTCTAGTAATCAACCTTATGATATCGATGCATTGGAAGAGGGTAAATACGTTACACGTTCAATTAGCATTAAACAATATATTGACTTTGCACCAACTCATGGATTACACCATATAATTCATGTCATGTTGAAGGAAACACGCTAGTGTTACCTTTGAAGGATTCATTTATACAAGTTTTGCTGATCAACCTATTTTTATAGCTTCTATGATGATAGTTGTATTATTTATAGAAAATATTTTGAACTGTTAAGACATAAAATTATTTTAGTATCTGCAATCCATAACAAAGAAAATAAAACAATGGAAAAAACAGAAAACAGTATTCATAACTATACATTTAAGTTTGCAATTTTGGAGAGTGAAATTTGTTCAAAAATGGGTTTAAGGGAATAGCATATTCTTTCTTAAGAGGCATAATTTTTCCCAAAGATTATTTAAATTATATGTTTATTTAAAACATTGGAAAATCATTGTTTGCAAAAATATGTTTTTGTTGATAATTATAAATATGTAAACAATCATTGTTTGTGAGGTGGTAATGATAAATACAGTTTTTTTTTTTCTTTTGAGTGTCTGTCTATTGCATAAAAATATGATTATAGTACAATATAGTACTGTTAATTAAAACATCTTCGTATAGAAATATTAAAAATAGTTACATTATATATGAAATTCTTGTTTAAATTACAACAAAGAGAGTCATTTAGCATACATTAGCAATATGTCTCTTTAAAAAATATCGTATTGTTTGCATTGATTTTATAATTTTTAAAAATACTAATTTCATCTTATTTTGGATTTATGACGAAGTTTAAAACTATTTAAAATCAATTTCAAATTATTTATATCATGTATATGTAAATCAAAAAGCTTAATTTTGCTTCCTTAATGTTGATGCATTTTTTTCTAAATGTAATTTAAATTGCCTTTCCGTTTTTTATTTAAATCTGTAAATACCTTCAGGGTTGTGATAATTACAGGATAAAGGTAAATAATAGCTGGACATCCATGATTCTTGTTTTTTTTCCCTAAGATATAATGTATGTCATTGTTACATCTTAGTAGTGTGAATAGGCTCCAAAAATCTTAATGAAATGAAATTAAATCTTTTTTTAAGGTATTTAAAAAAAAAAAAAGAATATATCTGATGATTGGCTCATATCTGTTGTTGTTTTTTTTATATTTAATGGATGTTTTTATTTTTATCACGTTATTTTTTTTAAAACTTTGTTTTGTTTTTTTTAATGGTTATCTTATTACATTAGTAAAGTATCTTTTAAAAGAAGTCATTCCGTTTGTGTGTTTTGAATTCTTTTTATGGTTGGACCTTATTTTTGCCACAATGCTTGCACGACTTGTAAACGACAAGTATGACTGAAGCTAGAACAATGGCTGCCAGGAAACCAGGAACACAAGAAATGATCGCAAGCGTCTTGTCAAACGGAATCACATCCGATTGTGTTTCTGCCGCGGTTTTGTTTGGAGAATCAATGGACGTTGTCGCGTCCGTTGCACAAAGTGTTTGTTCATTAAAAAAAGTGGTTAGGAGTTGAGAAAGATTCAACCGACACTGCATTGAGTTCAGCGGTACTTTCCAGTGTTGGTGAGCTTGTTACTGATGGCACTGGTTGGTCAGTTGTACCTGTAGTGACGTCATTTGAGATAGGAACTGTATTTCCAAGTAAGAGTAGTAGACGCGTTTGATTGTTCGTCGTTGACATTGAATCAAGTTCAATTAATGTAGTAGGCGAATAGGTAACTGCCGTGTTTGTTGATACTTGAGATATCGCTTTAAGAGGAGTTGTAGTTGGCATGTTTGCTGGTGTATTGGGAAAAGGGGATGTTGATGAAGTATTTAAGTTTGAAGTCGGTGAAGTAGATGTTATTGTGCCTAAAGTTGTTTTTGTAGGTAAATTATATGTATTTGTTTGTGGTTTTGTAGTAGTAGTAGATAAAGAAGATGTTGATGTTCGCCGTTGTCATTGCACGAAAAGTGGAGGTAGATGTGGGAATTATTGCTGTATTTAGTAAGTCAGGTGTTGTAGAAGTTTTTGCAATTGCATTATTTAAAGTAGATAAAATTGTTGCTGACGTTGTTGTTGTAGGTAAAGTAGATGTTGTTGGAATAGTTGACGAAGTTGTCGCAAATGTAGATGTTGTTGCAAAAGTTGTGGTTGTTGTAGGTAAAGTAGATGTTGTTGGAATTGTTGTCGTTAATGTATGTAAAGTAGATGTTGTTGTTGGAATGGCTGTCTTTGTTGTAGTTAAAGTATATGTTGTGGGAATATTTTTTGTTCTTGAAGGTAAATTAGAAGAAGTTGTATTTTGTAAAGTTGATGTTATATTGGAAATAGCAGTAGTATTAGATAATGTAGATGTTATTGTAGGAAGTGTTGTTGTTTTAGTAGCTGAAATTTCAGTAGTTGTTGTGGTAAAGGTCGTTGATGTTTTGTGGGTACTTATTGTTGTCACTAATGTAGGTTTTTGGGGTCTAGGTTGTGTAACAGTGGTAGTAATATTTGATGTTGTGGTATTTGTTGTAAGCAAAAATGATGATAGAGTTGTCAAAGGTGCGGATATTTTGTTGGTAGTAGTAGAAGTAGATGATGGATTCGTTACAGAAGTGTTAGATGCATCTGTCTTAGTAGTTGCTGATGACGATGCCAATAATGATGTATTGAGGTTTAGAGAAGTTGCCGTTAGCAAAGTGTTACTTGTAATTGTCATCTGTGTTGTGTTAGTTGCATTAGGTAACTCTAAAGTTGTACCAGAAGTGGAGGAAAATAAAGGTTTCTGCGATGTCACTTTAAATGTAGTCTGTGCCGTCACTGCAGGTGTTTGCGTAGTTGTTGATATTGTAGATACATTAGTTGTTGTTGGTATCGATGTAGCAATTACTGTATTAGTCATTAATGTAGTTGTTTGTGATGTTGTGGTAAATGATGCAGCCGGTGCTTCACTAATTGATGATGTTTTAGCTGGTTGTATTGTCATTGGTGTTATTGTAGCTGTGTATGTTGTTGTTGTAGATAGTGGCATTGTAGTACATTCTGCAACGGATGCTGTTAAGTTCGATGATGCATTTCCTGATATGTCTGTTTGGGTCATTGTATCTTGTGATGTTGTTGTAAGTGTATTTGTTGATATGTGATCTGTTGCATTTGATATTGAAATAGTTGCTGTAGTTTTGCAACTTTATATCGGGGTTGATGTGTCAATAGACATTTTTGATTCTGGCGTAGTGTCTGTCGGCGCTTTAATTGTGGTTTCTTCTGAAGAAACTTGACATTGAGTTGTTGTAGCTGTATTTTTTTTTCAGTTGACGGTGTTGTTATAAGTGTTGAAGTCAGCGTTGTTGACACGGTCGTACTTGCTGCATTATTCCTTGTGACATTCCCGCTTGACAGTGTTTTGACAGTAGTGGTTTTAAGGGCTTCAAACAATAAAAATATAAGAAAATTAACAATATAACTGTATACACATTTAAATGTATGCAACGTAAGAAATATATTAAAAGTCTTCAAGAAACATCAACAAATGTAGTGAGCACTACAGTTTTACACTACATATTATTTAATTTTAAAAAAATAGGGAAAATAAGTGGGCTTCCTTTTTTTCTTACCCGGTATACCAGTGTTTTAACGCTTGAATGTTTAATTATCATATCATAAATTGAAAGATATTTAAAAATCCACGACTTGACTAGATTGTGTAATTTTATGACCCGCGTGTTTCAGCCCAGACCAACCATAACGCTGAATTTCAAGTTATACCAAGGGATCTAAAAGAAGTATGCCTCATGCTTTGTAAAATTATAGAATCTCTTCGACTGCGATTTTTCTGAACCAAAACTATTAGCTTTCTATAAGCCATGAGTCAATCATCTTTATTTCCAAGAAGGAAAGTGGCATTTTGGAACAATAACATTAACCTAGCTCGCGGTGGCTTATTAATCCTTCAGCTCTTTCATGGGCACTTGTAGCTACCAAAGCTTCTAAGCTTCTGTTTCAGCGGTCAGCACATTGTATGAGAATATTCCGCTAAGAAGAAAAAATGACCTAGATAGTTAACTATTTCTAATCAGCCGCTTTGCGAATTAGCACTGCTAGACTGGGTGACGGGCTGCAGAAAACGATTATGGAGGAGACAGTGGAATGCCCGTTGCCCGAGAGCCTGAAAACATTCGTTTTCTTTTTTTATATTTATGAATGCGTAAACAATTAGAATACATTTTAAGGAGATAATCATAAAATAATCATCAGGTAACTTGTTCATTGAGGTGCACATTGTTAAGAAGTTATAATACATATACACTTATGCCTAACTTAACTACATGAAGATCCTTTATAAAGAAATACGTACGTTTTTCCATACAAATGTTTGAATATGTGTAATAGCACGGATCATCCCAGACTTTCTGGTTGGTTAACGAGAAGATGTATATATCGGCGCAACTGTCTTCTGAGTTGGTTGGTTGGTCATTTTCAGTATCCCAAAGATCAGTCAGTTCCGTGGCTGGGGTCCCCGTGTCTTCCCATCTCCAAGCACCAATAGATCCTCTGTCAGTAGCACCAATCCAAATACTTTCATCTATAAGAAATAAGGGACATATTTTTTCAGATCACAAATATAAGGCGAATGTGTGGAAGCTTCGTGCTTTCAATAAATATATTAGCACTGATAAAATATTTTAACGAATTAAAATACAAACACATACTGTGATGCGGAGAATGTTTTAACACAAGCTGTTACTATTGGCGGAAGATTTGAGGATTGCAAAATGTTAATCTTTTAATTGGAATATTTTTTGAGGCCAATTAAATGTTCATTTCTTTCTATTTTTTTTAAAAAAATGTCTCGACTAGCCTAACGGTTTTGCTTCATATTCTCATTAAATAATACCAGACGAAACATTTTTCGGCTTACAACATGTGTATGTGCGTATCTTATTACAGTTTCGATTCGGCTGAGCACATAAACCCTTTTGATTTGAATAATGTGACAATAAATGTTTGCAATTAATAGTAAACATTGTATATTTAATTTAAGTATGCTGCGAAAGAATGATTCAAATTTACCTAGTATACAGTACTAGCATAATGCAAGTATTTTTGTTTTAGTAAATCAATTTTTTGTTTGATACAATGTGCATTTTTGCATTCCTACCCTAATGAGTTTGTAATTTAGTTAATTTAAAAGGAAAGTAATTGCCTAAAAATTGGCATTACTGGAAGATTATTGTTTTAACCACATGTTTTACTTTAAAAAATAAGTGAAATCGAAAAGTATTAAATAAAGAAATAAAAAACACATTTCTGTCTTTACTCCAAATATGATAAGCTTTTACTAACAATTGAGGTAACATTTGAAGATTATTTTTAATCGTTCCTTTTCTACACGTTCGCTGTATCCAAAAAACTTAATACTGATCAATAATCTAATGAAATAAAAAGTTAGATGTTACTTCCAATAAATAGAGGTAAAAATGATTATAAAAAGGAAAGTTTTTAAAAGGGGACTAAAAAGAAGGAAATAATTTAAAACGTATCAGTTCAAGTACTTTCATATAATATGACTAAAAACGTTGGCCCGTCGCTTATGAGTTATTTTGGTTTTAAAATGTTTAATTTGGAAGGCGAAAGAAAGATAAGTGAGAGGATGAGTGAACTGCATATGTAGAAAATAATAAGCACTAAAGCCATGCTTTTATTCATATTAAATAAAAGTACTTGAACTTATACGTTTTTGAATATTTTCTACTTTGTGTCGCCTTATAAAAGCGTAATTTTTAATAAACATTTTTTACTTCTATTTTATAGAGTATATGGGAATTTTTATTTCCTTATTTATACTAATTTTATTGTACAAAAGAAAATTCTTTAAATACAAAATTGTCAACTGGTTTCAAAATAATACGGAAATCCAGGTCTAACCAAACACAACATAAGTGCCAGTCAAAACGTGTTAAATCTACAGTATATAGCCACGTGGAGACTCCGGTGGCTCGAGTCGGTCAACAACAGAAAACGGATACAGATGCTATGTAGATATAAACTAAAAATGCATTCAGTTACTTTCCGTAAATTTGATCGATCCGAAATTTTGATGCAATGCATTGTCATTAAAGATAGATCTTTATGAGTAGTAAAATTTTAACTTTTCCAGGACCATCAAAAGTGGTTTAATTTTCTATTGAAAGTTTTGAAATTTTGCGGAAAAGAACGAAAGATAGTTTATAAGAATGGGTAATAATAATAAAAGAAATAGACAATAGAAAAAAGAATTACCCATTGATGCGTTAGTTGTGAGCAGGTTAATCTGTGTTGTCGTGGTAATTGGGGCAAGTACTCCATTGTTAAAGGCACAAGCGTACTGGTCACATATAATTTACAATGATGTTAATATATATTTTAAATTTTTCGTGCTGTAACCTCTTAAGAACACGAGTTAAAAACTAGAAATTATCCTAAATTTACACAAGTGTACATACATAAATAGATAATACATTTTCACGCAAGTACAAATACATATACACTAGGGTATCACATGTCAAACATGGCGGAAGTTTTCAAAATAAATAAATGTCCGATTTAATCTCTATATTTAAAAAAAATGTTCATCAAAGCAAAATAAAAAATCATACATATTTAAAAATTAATGAATGTATGTATGTTTGTTCTTTTAAAGCTCACTAAACCATTCATCCGATCTAGATTAAAATTTAGGAAAATTTTGAGAACACTTCTGATACAGTTTTATACAGGAAGAGCACCAGATTGAAGTCACTTCATGCATTGGTACAGTTTGTGTAAAAAAAAAACATTTTGAAAATTGACACTTATCGAGGACCGAAAGCCCTAAATGTTGTTTTTTCTTTGAGCGATAATAAAATAATTTTAAACTTAAAGTTCTCTGAATATGTATGGATTTTGACCAAATTTAGTACGTATGCATTTTAAAACCCACATAAACCTTTGTTGCTAATATGAGCTCTATAAATATAGTTTTATGCGTTAGCTACTTTGTATATGAAGGGATCTTAACAGAAATTTGCATGCAAAACTGGATAGCCAATATAAAAAGGCTATAGCGAATTTAACTGATAATTTCCTTTTTTTCTTTGTTCGTATATGTTTAAGATATTTTCCTTATTCAAATTTATAAATCTAGCAGAATATATCAATTTTTAATCTGAATTAAAATGAACCGGTTATTGACGTTGTCATCTTGCAGTGAAATGGCCCAAGGATCCCTAATTGCTGTGTTTTCTTATGTTAGCGGTAAGAAAAATATTGTTGGCGCAAGTTAATGAGAAAACTAAATGATCTTGTAAATCTCGTTTATTTTTTTAATTTAATCTCATAACCTCGTGGTCGTTCGGGGTTCTAATGTTACTATTCGAAATTTCTCGGGTCTTGGTAGACTTGGCGGTGCCCATCTCCTCTCCAGGTCAGCGGATGACTTTTAAGCTATAGTGCCTATAGCCATTCATCAACATTTTTATTATGGCTTTTAAGTGGGCTAGATTCCACGCCCCTCAACTTGTGGGGAGAGTGCTCTATTGACTACGCTAGTCTGTCGCCAAATTAGTATTTAAAAGTTCAAGAGTCTGTATCTCATTACTGAACTTTAATAATTTAAATTCCCGATTATTTTTACACGATAATGAGCAATATGGTATGAGTACAATGGCAGGTGTTAAGAAGTGAAGTATATGGCGTACGACGGGTCCTCAGATGTTAAGAGCGTGTCATATTGGAGCCGGTCCCTTCATATAGTTTTATCTTTTCTAAGCATTTTAATTATTTTTTATATTTTTTTATCCGATTGTTATGAAACTTTTACTTTATTTCACTTTGCCACGAAGATTTCTGAAATAATATTTTTTAAACACATCATTCATTGGTTTCTTTAGATGTATTTATTGTTACTGAGATTGATGCAACGACAACAAGTCTGATAGAGTAATATAAAATTTTCATTTGTTATTTTAATATTTGTTTTATTCATTTATTTCTAAATTTAACATTGTTATGAGGACATTCCAAAAGAATCCCGTGTTATGCTACAGGGTAGTCACAAGGAAAATTACTTTATCTAGTTTTGGATATCAATTCGCCATAAAAAGTATTGGAAACGCAACAGGAAAATAAAGTATCGATAAATCAAACATTTTGTCCATAAAAGTCACGTTATGTTCGTAGAGAAAATTTAAAGTATGCTGAATTTTAAATATTACCCATAAATTTCGGTATTTTTGATTTAATAACGCAGTTTTTTATCTATATACTCTACGCGATTAACAAAGGTCCATAACAATTTCAAAAATCTAATAAGCAAGTCTCTATTTGTTTTCACATCAATAAAAAAAATAATGAAACAATATTTTTCCATATGATTCCTTTGGTTATAGGAGGTAAAAAGAAACTCATAAAAACACTAAATACACTCCAGAGTCTAAGCATGAAAATAGTTCAACAAGCATAGGGTATTTTTTAGCCATATATTATTTATGTGAATATTTATGACTATTTGAGTGTAGAAATATGATTCATTCTCCCAGCAGACGCGATGTCTGTTCACAGGAATAAAAAAAACAAATATATTTGTTTTTTAAAAATACAAATTCTGAGATATTCATTTTCTAATAAGTTATTATGTCATATGAAAGGACTTTCCACTCTTTTCTTCTAGTAGTAACAAAGCAATAAATTGGCAGCTACTTGTTCCACTAAAATTGCGAATTATTTTTCTTGTTATTTACTTTTAAACATTTTCTTTCTGTAACTTTTTTCGAGCAAATAAAATGACAAATTTGGTTAGGCCTTGCCATATATTATATTAAATGTAGATATTTAAGTATATATCAGAACAGTTTTTTTTTTTTTTTTAAGTTTTTTTTTTAAATGAAGTGTATACAGTATTTTTTTAAAAGAAACTGCAAGTTATTGAACCACACGATCTTCCTTGGAAATCAGTCTTTACAGTAATCTTATCTTCGTTGTATGATATTGTTCAAATAAATCAAGCTCTTATGTCACAATATCAGTTGCTGTGTTTGTTCGCCAGAACACCCACTTTCCGCAGCTAGAACCTATATATATATAAATATATATACCGAATACCCACGATATGTCTTTACACTAAGTATCGGTCCACTTTAACAAAGAACAGTACAGTTTATACTCGAGGTATGTGCCACAAAACCGAAATATTCTAGAAATCTAACCAATTTTCAATGACTATTTAAGCTTCATTAGCTCTGAAATGCCTTTTCTTAGGATTTTTTTTTTGGGTAAAGCTCTCCAAAATATTATTTTTATTATCAATTTAAGCATGGCCTTAGTCAAACGAATAGGATATTTGTTTCAATGAGCCATATATTATTTATATTCATACAGATGCATAATTATGGTGTGTATGGGGCCAATTTCTATTAAAGAAACATATGAATCAAAATGTGTGGACTTAAAATTTACCCTGCTTGTTTAGTTTTATTTCTGCAAAAAATATATTCCGATACTTATTTTGACGTCGGCATCTGTACAACCTTTTTTATCTATCACGCTGCCTAGGTAAACAAACTGTCAACTTCCTAAAGGGCTTATCCTTTAAGCATGATGGATGATGTTTTTGTGGCCTTACACTTAAGGATTTTATTATTCCCTTTGTGTATGTTGAGACCTATGCTAGTAGAAGTGGCTGCGACAATGTTTGTTTTCTCCTGCATCTGTTGTTGTGTATGTGCATGGAGGGCAGGGTCATCAGCAAAGTTGAGATCATCAGGCTGATCCCACAAGTTCATTTGGATGCCATTCCTTTTCTGATGTGTAGATGTTTTCATCACCCAGGAAATGGCTAACAGTAACAGACAGGGTGAGAGCAAGCAAACTTGTCTCACGCCAGTCTTTACCTGGAAAGCATCTGTCACATAGACAACTCGGAAATTTATCCGTCTGTAGTTTGAGCAGGTAATTAAATCCCACTTTTTGTGATCTTGATGAGGTATCCATCTTTCCATTCGGAATGAACTTGCTCCTTTTGAATATCTTCATAAACAGAGGATGTAGTATTTGCACACTGGTTTCAAAGTCCAGCTTCAGTGCATCTGCTTGGTTGTAATCAGGTCCTGAAGACTTTACATTTCTGGGCTGTTTAATGGCCTTGATGATCTTTTTCTTTTTTTTTTTTTGTTGCACTATTACAGTCAATTTACAGATCATTATCAGCTTGTTGGATATCTGGTTGATTTTTAGGTTCTGGCCTGTTCCTTTCGTCAAAATTCTTCTTTCATCTCCCTATCTGCTTCACATCACTTGCTATGTTGTTTCCTATTGTGTTAATATTCGGGACTGTCTTATTGATCCGGTTACAGAAACACGTGGTATTAGCAAAATGTAATTGGGAAAGCGTATTTTATCAAAGAACGCACATTTTTAGTTATCGTTTTTCAAAATTTGTCTGTTTTAGATTGGTGTTTAAATATAGATATGGAGAAGTAAATAATATTGAAAAAAATGTGTAAACAATAGTTTGCTTTTGAAGTTACATCAGATTATATATGCATGGAGCCCTTTATTTTCTGTCACGGCGAGGTTGTATGGTCAATAACATTCAACAGAATTTATGTAGTTAACTTTTGAAGTTTCATCAGAGTAGGTTTGCGTTTTTCCTTTTTTTATCGTTTAGAGCGAACATGTATGCTACTTGATACGTTGATGTTTTCAGTATATAAAAAAAAAGACTACATACTTAGTCGTTCCCTTCGGGGGATGTTTTTAATAAGAACGATAGTTCTCAGAAGTGTTTACATTAACATAAGTTGAGGGTAAAAGTAGAAAACCTTACGTGACGTCATTTATGGATGGCTTCTTAAGTCTTGAAGGGATGACACCATGAGCTCCCACCACGGGTGATACCAACCCTTGCGACGCCTCTGATGTTTACTGCATAGTTAGAGTTGAGATTGTTAGCACTTACCTTTTCAGGATCGTAGTTAACAGCTGCCTTGATGTAAAGGAAGCATTTCCCATCAATACTCAAAGAGCCTCTCCAACGACAGCTTTCTGCTTTAAAAAATCGAAATAAATTAAATAAAGATCAAGTATTGCAATATATGTGATTCTTTACCCTCACGTTGTTTTTTTTTAAAGAACTCATTCATATATTTTAAACGGAATAATAAATATATTGTTATTACATGATTTTTAAAATTAATTTTTGTTTTAAGAAAAGGCCAATTTCATTTCTTTACAAGACATTAACAGTGTAAATAATTCACGATTAATACGTTCTTTACAAAAAAAACTATTTTACTAAACATATCAATATATATAGTTTGCAATTTATGTTTTGTCTGTCTGTACATGGCGCTACTATTTTTAGAAAGCAGGGAAACCAAAAATTCTCAATAAATATATATAATTTGCAATTTATGTCCCGATTACGCTACTAATTTAGAAACCAGCGCACCAAAAATGATTATTGTCGAACGTCCGCATCAAAATGGTCAAATTTGGAAATAAATGAATGAAATAAAAAATATAAATAAATGAACGTTTTATATTACTCTAGCACACCTGTCGTGCCTTGCATGATCTCAGTTACAATGAATACCTTTAAAGAAACCAATGAATGATGAGTTATAAAGATATTTTGCAAGAAACCTACTCGACACTGCTTCAGTTTAGCGTTTGCTTTTCTTTTATACTATACGAGAGTGCAAATTAGTGTGGTTAAATAATAGCATATTTACACATCTGTATCCAGCCGCCCTCCTCAACAGTAGCTTTTGTTTGATTGTCATTTACATGTACTATTTTAATGCATCTCAGACTAATTTGAACTTAAAAACGTTTGTTTTAATATATAACTGGAAAGGGTGCTAACCTGACAATAATGAAAAAGTTTATTAAGATTCTTAAAACGTGCATATTAAATTGTATATATTAGATTAACTTTTGATACTTTAATTTTTTTTTTATCCTGTGATAATTTTTACTTCAAAGGTTTCTTGTCAAATAAATAATTCTTGGTTATTCATATTAGTAAGCAGGTAATCTGTTTTTAGTGCCCTATAGCCTTTAATATGGGCGATCAAGTTTTGTATACAAATTTTGGTTAAGATCCCTTCATATACACAGTAGCTAACGCATACAATTATTTATATATAGCTCATATTAGTAAGAAATATTAATTATGGCCCAAATCAGTGAAAAATTTAAAATTTGAAACACCTTTTTTTTTTAATCTGCACAATAAAGGATGTATTTGTCATTTTTTGTCAAGATTACTAATAGTCGCATGGGGAATAAAAAATTATACATTTAAAATAAAAAGGCATTTAGTTCCCCGAACCGCCAAGGAATGATCATTAAGAGTTGAGTGCCCTGTAGTATTTTATTATTTGCTTTAAAAATTGTATATACTATATTTGATTACGGTATATCAATTTAAACACTACCTATCTCTTTATCAATTTTTATAGCTCATGTAAGCAACAATTGACATTTTTGGAACCGGCGCCTCATGAGTTTTAAATATAGAAAAAAAGCTGTCAGTAATCATCCAGGGAGCGTACTAAACTATCTCAAAAGGTTTCATGATGATCGTATGCATGGTTTATATAGGACATGCACAAACAAATACACACATACACATACTCACACACACACAGACATACTTTCATTTTATATATTTAGATAAATAATGACATTAAAGGTTCCTTGGCCCAATGGGTGCAAGATGTAAATGTTGAAACATTTGTTCATTTCAATTTGGATCATATTTAATGTATTATCGATATTTGTAGAGACAGTGGTCCAGAATGGGAAATAAACTCTTAAACTTACGAAAAAAGAAACAGGGCCCCCGGCCCGAAGTGATAAACATTATAAATTTTAGCCAATGTCCTATAGAATTTATACATTGGCTATCAAGTTATTTTACACCAAGTTTGGTTACGATCTATCAATGGCCCCATGTCGTTAACGCTTTAACAATTTTTATATATGTCATATAGCAAAAATAAAGTCTTTAACGCTTACGAAACCCCCAGCGCCAAAACAATTAACATTACCAGATCAACACCGTATTGTATTTTAATACGGGCTATAAAGTATATATGTATTAAATTTGGTAAAGATCCATTCATTTTTCATGTAGCTAACGTTTAAACTAAATTATATATAACTACTATGCATGGAACGAAAATTGGGGTCCATGGCCAACATGAATGTCAATGTTCGAATTTCATTTTCACATAAACCATTCCGTAAGAGCATCCAACAATGTCCTAAAGTTTAATCGTGATCGGATGAAATATTTAGTCATATTTAATGGACAAACATAAATACTTGCACTGATTTATATAAATAAAGATGTATGAAAAAAACAAAACATGGTATTAAGGGTCCCCTGGCCCAGTAGGTGCAAGATGTAAATTTTGAAGCATTTGTACATTTCGTTTATAATTATATTTAATATATCAGCTGCATTTGTTGAGACCATGTCACAGAATGGTAAATAAAAAATAAATAAATAAACGTTTATGAAAAGACAATCAGGGCCCCCGCGCGATTGATAAACATTAAAGATTCAATTTACCTTAGAATTTAAAAATGGACTATCAAGGTCATTAAACACCACGTTTGGTTAAGATCCTTTCATTTCCCAGTCGTTAAAGTTTAAACAATTTGTATAAATCTCATATAGGCAAAAACAATATTAAGGGCCTCCAGGCCTAATCGGTGCAAGAGATTAACATTAAAATACCTGTTTATTTCAATCAAAATCATTATATATATACATTTTTTCAATATCTTTCAAGGTTGTTTGAAATGAGAATGGAAAAAAATGTTAAACGCTTACGAAAATAAAGATTTTTGGTCCCCGGCTCAAAAGGATTGGACATTAGGAGATGAACGCAGTATGGTATTTTAATATGGGTTATAAAATACATAAGTACTACGTTTGGTCAAGATTCATTCATTTTCCATGAACCTAAAACTTAAAACTAATTTAAATATATCTCATATAAAAAAAAAGAAAAAAAATAATTATGGCTTCCGGTCCCCCTTCCCAATGAGTGTTAATTTTCAAAATGTTTAAAAAAAAAAAAAAAAACTACCCCGGAAGCGTACTCAACAATTTCCTACATTTCAATCGTGATCGGATGAATGGTAGATCTATAGTGAGCTATAAATTTAAAGGACAAACAAAAATACATCAATTTTTATATCAAATATAATGATTTTTTGCTGATGAACATTTGTTCAAAATAAAGCTAAAATTTATTTTTATTTTTAAATCTTCCGTCATTTTTGACGGGTGATACCCTAGAATACCCTAGAACATAAATATATATATATAAATACCTTATTTATAATTTTCCTAAGCCCCCTATTTGAAAATTACGACATGAAATAAATGTTAGATTCGAGATTAACAAAAAGGCATTTTTCGCCACAAAATAGTGTGATGTAAGGTCATAATTTAAAGCTCATAATATTATTTTCAAAAGGAAGTAAAGTAAATAGAGAAGTGGTTAATTATTGTGATTTATGTTTTAAATTTTTATTTCCTCTGTGTGTGTGCCTAAGTATGTGTACAAATGTGTGTTAAGCAGTGAGTGTGAGTATGGGTTTTTTGCTGTTAACTAAATGTGATGAAATGGTTTACTTTTTTGTATGGTAATGTTGCGCCTCTCATACATTTTTTTATATGTTTTAAAAAGATTTTAAAAATGTAATATTTGTTTGCAAATTAAATCGTAACGCTGTTTTCTTTATGAATTGTTGGTATGTATCTTGTCCAGGCACTCGAATTTTTTTTTTTTTTTGCTTTAATCTCTCTCAAGATGTTTACTTTTATGTTAAACGATAATCTACCTTACGTTTTGTTTATTAACCATAGTCACTTTTTAAAGGGATATATAGTACGACATTTATATAATATTAATTAGTTTATTATCAAATACCCAGTATCATTTCATCACTTTCGTTTTATCCTTATTAAATATTAAATTTAAAAACTGTATGCGTTTACCATTTTAAAAGTTAGCTATCAATAATAAAATACTTATAAGGTATTCGATGCAGTTAGGAGACGCATGAGTGAAACCAGATCGCAACGAAACACTAAAACGTAGCCAGTGTCAATAATCTTTTTTGCATAAATTAAGCGAAACATGCTAGTAAATTATATTTATAATTAAAAATGCATTTGATACATGAAGGAAATGGTTAGTTTTAGAAGCAATGCCGATGTCTCTTACGTGGAAGAATTATTTTCCTTCGGTGCTGAAATAGTTTACGTGATTTTTTTTTCTTTCTGAAACGATTGCTCAATAAACTGCCCCAAAGAAATAGATAGATCTATATTGAATAACACAGTTTGGAACTGTTAAAGACGAAAACGAATTAAATAAATGAGTTATATGCATGGACCTAGTTTGGGTAATTAGTAGAAGATATCACTTTGATTTAAGTGGCAACTTTCTTACCTTTAAAAAGATTCATTTTATTTGTGGGGGTAGGCGTGAAAAATTATACAAATATAAGTCTGAAATGTAATATATATATATATATACATAAAGAAAACCTGGCTGAGGATAGGAACCCATGGCTTTCTATAGTGAAAAAGGATCACCAAGAGCAGAGGTGCAAGCTAGGGAAAAAGCAGTTGGAAAAAGAGAAAAGCCAGACAACACTGCCAAACTACATTCGTATGGGAAAAATGCAGAAGTGACTGCCACTCAAGGATTGATCTCATTAGCCACACTAAGAGCTGAAAATAATAAAGACAAAGTTATCATCTTCCGTACACAGACCGATGCCATCTAATATATAAAGCTGAAAATTTGTCTGTTTCTTTGTTACCAATACAATTCCATACCGTTGTACCCACGATGGTGAAGTTTTGCATGGAGCTCCAATTTGATCGGGTAAAGGTCATATGCTATGTTTCAAACCCAGGTGACCACCCCTAGGTTAAGTGGCCCATTATGATGCTTTTTTCCCTTATATGACATATATAAAAATTGAAAATGACTATTTCTCCTATTTCGCGTGTAGGTGAAAGCATACAACTTTGGGTAGTTCTTAAGTATAGTTCTACGATGGTAACAAGCGAAAGCAATATTTAAATTATCACTTAATGGGCTCCGGGGCCATAATGTAGTTTTTTTCTTATATTAAAAACTTACACATCACTAATTATCTTACTCTCCGTGTAGATAGAAGCTTGATTCTTTGGTAAATTTTTGAGTAGCCCCTCGAAACGATTATTGGCGTTAATTGTCTTTTAGATATCAAACTCGTGGGGCCAGGGGGCCAAAATCTATTTTTTTAAAACTAAAAATCGCTACTTGTCCACTTTCCCTTGGTGTTAGAAATATGAAACCATGGAAGTTGTTGAGTACGCTTCCACGATGGTAACATCTAACAAAAATATTTAATGTATCACACTTTGGGAACCGGGGGCCAAAAATTATTTTTTCTTATAAAAAAAAAGAATCATCACTAATTCTCCGATTCCCCGTGAAGTTAGAAGCAAGAAACTTTGAAAATGTGTAGAGTAACCTGTTGTGATAAATATTTCCGGGAAATAATTTGTAATATCGCACTCACGGAGGCGGGGGCGCCACAAGCGTCTTTTTTCCATTACCAGGATGAAATAAAATATGAAAATCACTTAAATTCTATTATGAAACTTTGGGAAGTTGTTCAGTAAACTTCAACGATGGTAAATGCTGAAAACATTATTTAAATTCTTACTTACAGGTGTTCGTGGTGCCCAAATGCATTTTTTTTTTAAATTAAAAATGTACTCATCCCTAAACCTCCAAATTTTTGTGTAGTTAAAAGCATGAAACTTTGGTAAAGTGTTGAATAGCCTCTGCAAAATTATTGGATTTTGGTTTTAAAAATAGAATTTAACTTCATTGGGGCCAATTGCCATACATTTTCTATTTTTCTTTTACTGAAAAATGCTATTGTTCCATTTTCCCATGTAGGTAGAAACATGAAAATTTGTTTAGTTCATTAGTACACTCCCGCAATGGCAACAAGCAATGAGAATTTAAAGTATCACTCACTTGGAGCCGGGGGCCCAAATGTATTTTTATTATATAAAAACTGACTCATGTATATATACATATATATATTTATACATATATATATAATTCTATAAAAGTCTACTAATAATGGTTATATGATTTTAATTAATTGCATGAATATGCATTTGAGTGTAATTTACAAAGGAATTCTTTATACATTCATAGCTGAGGAAAATCTTACCTGCGTTTTTCAAAAACAGAATACTTGCTAGACAACTTGAGACATAGTCAATTGTTTCATTGCTCTGCTGCTGTGTTTTGCGTGTAGGAATCCACTAGAATATGATTATTTATTTTTTTAAAGTTTTCAGCATAAAATTTTTTTTAAAAAAGAACCATTAAAAAAACAGCAACAACAAAAAAAAAAAAAAGAAACAACAACAGATGGCCCATTTTATATGGGTAATGCGGTATGGGGTTTTATACATAAGATAGTCATTGTATTTATTGAAATTCGTTTTTTGACAAAGAAGATCTGTTCTTCTAAACCAATATTTAACCAGAGTTTTCTTATCAAACATTATAGACTTGCGTCAAACATTGAAACAATTGGGCTTTTGATATTCCTGCTCGCAAATGTTTCAAGTTATTTTTTTTTATTTCAATTTTTTATTAATAAAATTAAGATAAAACACATGCTTACTTTTTTGCATTAAATTAGGTTTTTACTCCAATGCACCCTTTAATTATATTTCAAAATTAAACTAATGTTAATATTCGAATTTAAAAAATGAATGGTTATTTTTTATTTAATCAGCAACAAACCCGTCCAAAGGTGATCAGACGTCGTTTACCTGACATATTAAAACTTCCTCAATTAACCGTCTCGACCGGCCATGAATGATCATCACGTCAAAAATACTACTCATTATAGTTATCATATATTACCTGTAAAAACTAACTTTTGACTCTAAATCCCAATGCGTACCTCTAATTTCTGATATTTTTTTTCTATTTTTTTCACAGACTGGTTTTCTAAAAATATAATTTTTAAAAAGTTACTGTTACATCTAGATTCACCAACGATCTGCAAGCTAAAAAATGACATGATCGAAATATTGTTAATATAAAGTAGTAAATAATTATTATTTAGTTATTTATATATACGTTCATTCACTTAAGTAAATGTTAGTGGTTTTAAAAATTCAAACTTCCAGGATTTAAAAAAAAAAGATTTCCCTATTATTTTAAAAAAGGTAGTGATTATCGCCTCGTCATGACGACCTAATATGCAGCTGCATACGCGCTCTCCACTTCCGGTTATTTCCATTTGTGGTAACATTTTTTTTATAAGGTTAAAAAATTCAATGGTGTTTGTGGCTGTGTGGTCGCATTGATAGTAAGATAGTATGCTATATCACAGGTCCGGGGTTTAATCCCTTACTGAAAAAGATATTTTTTTTAAATGGTTTGTTTTGATGTTAGGTTTAGGGATAGACTTCAGACTTACGTTAAGTGATAGTTTTTAGGGTTTGGGTTAGGTTTAGTGATAGTTTTTAGGGTTTGGGTTAGGTTTAGTGATATATTTGAGAGATTGTTTGAATGCACATATAGAATCGGAGGTTCAATGAAAGGCGCAGTGAATACTTGTAACTCTTCAATTTTATAAACATCATTTTATAAACAAAGTTACCAAGAATAGCAATAACCGGAAGTGGACGAGCGCGTATGCAGCCGCATATTGGGTCGTCCTGACGAGGCGATAATCACTTCCTTTAAAAAAAGTTTTTTGCTCATTTTTATTTTACCGGATATAGAGTCTAGATCTAATTTTCTTTTTTAAAATACCCATTCTTTTGTGTGTGTGTTTTTTTTTTCTATTTAATTTTTTGTTTGGTATTTTTAAAACGATTTTTATTTATTATTTTTTTTTTTTTTTAAATTTCAGGAATGTGTCATTTTTGTCATTATGGCGTCAACTTTTCGTTTGTTTTAATATATTAATGCTCTTAGATTATTTTGAATGTTGTCTTTACTATCTATTTACTACATAAGCGTATATGCACTTATGCATTTTATTAAAAGTTAGCTACTTAGTAAACAAAATTCAATATGTTTTTTTAAACATAATTTTTGTTATATACACCCATTATTTGGTCAGGTAAATTCTACTTGAATGGGCCATAGTTTTATAACGGTATTCGCGCTGTGCTGGTCTAACCAGATTTCCTATGTGTATTTGCTTTTTTAAGCCATATATTTAGTTGTGTGCATCAAGCATGAAAATTGATGGCAATTCTTTAAAGTCAGAATATTTATAGAACATTAAAAGACAATGAAGCTTCGTGGGGAACTTTTAGATAGACTTACTTTTCTATACTATTATACAATAAAATTTTAAATTATAAGAATACATTTGTTCAGGCATTTATACTTTATTAACCAGCGAAAATGTCTCTTTTAATTTGTATCATAATGAATGGTAGACACTAATTAATATTTTCTTAGTATATTAAGCTAATAAGTAAGTTTTATCAAGTAATAGTTTTAATTATTTTACAACCCAATAAAAGAATTTTATTTTTTTGGAAAAAACATAAAATAACAATATTAACATAACAGAACATATTTAAAAGAATTAATTATTGCATTATTTTATAGTGAAAATACTATATCAATTTCAATAACTCTATTAAGGTGTATTTAATGAATTTTTTAATAGTAATGCATAAATAATATAAATACGTAAGTTAGTAGGCTAGCTTATTATATTTCATTTTCTTTTAATTGGAAATGTTAACACCAGGGCTGCGGAAATTATCGATTTTTTTCTCGATTAATCGTAAATATTTTATCAATTATAATTATTTTGATCGATAAAATAACGATTAACATTAAAGAAAAGGTTTTAAACAATTGTGTACGGTTTATTAATAAAATATTTAATTTTTAAGAATTAACTTTTTAAAAAAAAAACTAATTCTTCTCCATTAACAAAAAAAGGGTTTTTAAAGAATAACTTTAAAATAAACCGTTTTATAAGGACACTGATATAAATAGAAAACATGAAGTGTTTATAGTTCTCATTTGTTTGGACAGTGCTAGCGTGCATTGGTTTTTAACTAGTTGACAATTCACTTGTCCTTTGTGTTTTCTAATAGCTCAGTGTGGTGTATTCACAGTTAAGGGTGCAGTAAAGATATTAGTATTAAAATTCTCTGAGTGGATTTTTAATGTATATTTCCTGAAATTGTTTAACGGAATTACATTTAAAAAGTAAGTCTCAATTATCTCCATTACACACACACAAGATTAGAAAAAGCATTTACATCAGGGTTACTGAAAGGATATTGCCAATACTTTGTATCAAAAATTTAATGGCACTTTTTAAATTCATATGATATTTAACTCATAATTTCCTGCCTTAGGGGCAAACGGAGGGCCCCTATCTCTTTTTCGTTTACTATTAAAATTATATTTCACATTTAATTTAAAGACATCTCAACACATATAGACATATATCTTTACCACAATCATTAATAACTTTTCTTTTTCATGCCTATGAACTTTGCATCTTCCACTGTCTGGTCCGGGACCTGTAATGCTATTTAATTCCAAATTTGATATTACACAACTTTGACAATTATAGCATCTCCATCATTATAAAGACTTAAATTAGCAGATACTTTAAACTTTTAATGTTGCCTCAATTTGGCTCAGGAAGCCTCTTGTCGCTTTTCCTTATATACGCTTTATTTTTTTTTCAGTCAATAATCATATAAAAAACTATTTTTTTAAAAAATGTATTCTCTCCCGCAAAAGGGTTCCGCAAACAAATTTCGATTATCAACAAACTAAGATTTTAATGAAATATTTTGACACAATATGGCGCAAATGATTTTTACAAATTCACTAGCTTTAATTTTAAAATTCTACACGTTACGATCTCAGCCGATTACGTTGATCGTGTTAAACTTTTTTTTATGGCTTACTCGTCAGTACATTTTTTTCAGACGGCTACCCTGATTTCATCGACACAGATTGCATACTTAATTTTTATTTTTTTATTTGTTTGCATGAGACCGATTTCAATCGCAAAATTAATTATTCGAAAGATATTTGTAAATATGATTATATTCTCCAGACTGGGTACACATTTTGAAAACTAACTGAAATCCTTTCACTTATCATACTTTCTTCACATTCACGATGATACTTGAGGAAGCTATTGAGTACACACTTTTGGTGTTTTATGATGAACAAATAATTTCAAAATTACCACTAATGGGGGAACAGGGACCAGTAAAACTGTAGCTTGTTTCCTCATAAAGGCTTCATAAGACTTTGACTATTGTTTAAATTATGGGTTTTGACTAAACTTGGTTATTACAAATTTTTAATGTTGTGATTCTTTTTTTAATACTATCCTGCAATTAAATTCTAATGACAATTCATCTGCTGCTCTGTGTACAAAAATCATCTTTTTTTTCGTAAACACTTAATTTTTCATTCCCCTTTTCATTTTATACGATACGCCCAAAGTCAACGAAATATCCATCATGATTTAGATTTCAATCAATATCTGACACTAATAGTGCAATGGGAGCGTAAATGTCATTTTTAGATCCTTTTTAATAACTCGTGGCGTCTTGTTGCTTGCTTGATGGTTTGTTCACTATAAATTTCTTTTACTTCACTTTCATCTATGCTACTGAGCTGAAATGTGCAGACTCGTGCCGACGATGAAAAAGATTCATTAATTTTTCGATATATTAAATGATTTGTAATTAAATTAATGGACGTTTAGATTATCTCTTTCTATCTCTGAATTATATTGAACAATCTTTAACATTGTTCAAATAATGCGTTGCGGTGCTTACTATATTGACGATACAGTTTAAAAAGTATAGATCTATATTCATGTTTTGCAAATGTAAATTCTATTAATTGCTAATCTGTCTCGCGATTTGCATTATATTAAACAAATATTAAAGCATATATTTTCCTGTGATCAAATCAAACTGAAATTTAGGAGTCAAGACTGTAAAATGTTGTTTTTTAAAATAGTTTTTTTTTTTAATTTTATTTCAGTTATAAATGCTTTACACCTGAGACCCAACTAAAATGTTGGATTTTAGGAAAGTTGTTCGATGTGTATTACAATAAACACATCGTCAAAAACATCGTATTGTTCGTTAACGTTTTATCTCTCGAAAATTCGATAAACGAGATCCCAAAGCATATTGAACCCCAATTTTAATAAGACATTTTTTATATAGACATGTATATTATTGTTGGTCCATAACCTGATGGTCATGGGTGAATCTAATGTGTTCATTAGGAGCTCACATCTCCTTTTCAAGATAGAGTGGGACATGTTTGCTACCAACAGTCATTCATAAAAATGTTTATTTGGCTTAACGTTGGCTGGTTTCTTTAGATTGTGATGCGAGCGCAAGATCAATTTCGCTACCAAACCACCATGTATATTATGACTACGTTGTCCTAAAAAGACAATTTTACAATTTTATATTATTGCAGCCATTTCCAAATTATTATTTCAGCGCGAGGCCCTAACTTTTGTTAGGACCTCCATCTTCATTATAATTAGAGAGCATGATTTTAATAGAGTTATCTGTCGATTTTATGGTAGATCTGGCGTTTATATTTCTTTCGACAAGTTTTTTTTTTTTTTTAAATATTTTTAAATTATTTTTTTGGTGGTTTGTTTCGAGTGGTGTATTGGTTCGTATATTCTTCTTATAAAAAGCCTATGCTCAGTTAATTATTACACCAAATTTCTCACTCAAGCTATTAAAAATTAAATAAATTGAGTTTTAAATATCGTCCGAAATTATGAAAAACTCTCAAGCAGCTCTATACAACGTGAATAATACAAGGTATCATTTTTGTAAATTTTATAATTTTTTTTTTCAGAATTACAGACTGAAAAAAATGAACGACTGATGCTTTATATTAAGATACATTTTATTGGCGGTAAAACAATCTGTATATTTACATAATATTTTATTGATATATAAATACATAGCAGAAATCATTTTTGGTTATTTATGTTTATTTATATAAGTAAGAATCTGCCTTTTAGGAAGTGGAAGGATCCACAAAGGCTGGGGACCCAAGCCGAAAAAAGGCAGCTGTCCAGAGAGCTGCAAGGGCAACCCCCGTCCACCTGGATGGTTGTGTGAAATGCTAACAACCAAGCCATGTAAAAAAAAAAAGTTACGAAAGCCAAGCAACTAAGAATTTTTGGCTGTACTAAAGATTAATTTGTGATCTAAATGTTACTTGCAGTAACAAAAAACGATCTTGACAATTTTAGGTAATATGTTTGTAACTTGACTAATGTTGTTTGTTTTTTTTTGTTTTTTTGTTTTTTTTTTCCAAATGTTTCATTTGTTTTATTCTCTATCATAATCCATTTTTGATATACACATATTTTAACATCATACTGAAAGAAAAAAAAATCTTCAAATATTAAATATATTTTTAAAAATACACAACATACTTAATGTTACTAGATCTTATGATTAAAATGAATGTGAAATGAATTAATAACTTTGAAAAATGAGAGCAAAATGTTTTCATTTCATTATGGTTTGTAAAGAAAGTACTTAAATGTGTATGTTTTAGCGTATCTATTTGTGTTAATTTATTTACATGTAAAGTTTGAAATTGTTGTACTGAAGTATTTAATCTTCACAGTTAACATGTTTATTTTTTTTGTTCAAATTGTAATTCATTCAGAAAAAATCGGAATATTTATATTTTGAAAACCTCAAGGCTTATTCTTACAAAGAGGAAACACAGACACAAGGCTAAAAAACCTGTGTCCATAAATCCTACACCACTTTGCGCTTTAGTGGCTAATAGCGATTTAGATGTTGCAATGGCCATCTTATTACCCACTGTCAATGTCGCTGTTCGTGGGATCGCCGATGTCGTCTTTGTTGTCGTTTTTGCTGTTGTTTGTTGTTTAGTTGTGGGGAAAATGGTGATTGGTTTGTTTGTTGTAGTTCCCGAACCTGCAAATGTTTCAGTTATTGTTGATGTAGCTGATTGTATTGAAATCGTTGTCGCAGCCATTATTGACGTTGATGCTATTGGTTGTAATAAAGTATTTGTACCAGGTGGTGTTGATGTATCTTGGGTTGTTGTAGTTGCTGTTAGATCTGTAGTTGTTGCTGTCGATGTGGTAGTCAGTGATATTTTTGGATCTATTGTAGATGGAATTGTTGTATATGTTGCCATTAAAACTTGTGTTGTTACAGCAGATGTTGTAGAGATTGTTGCGATATTTTCTGTGGTTGTTTTTGACGATGTTGCTGTATTTGTCGGTGTATTGGTTGTTGTTGAAGTTGGTATCGTAGTATCTGTTTTTGTGGTAGATGCTGTTGTCACGGCAGAAGTTGATGCCGTTACAGTTGATGTTGTTTTTGCAATGGGAGTTGTGGTCGTTGTTGGGGAAGATGTTGTAATAGCTGCTGTTGTAGTCATTGTTGTTGTAGCTGGTGTTAGGGTAGATGTCGTCGTTGTGGGTTTAGTAACTAGAGTTGTTGTAGAAGATTGTGTCGTTGACGTTGTGGTTGGTGCCATTGAAGTTGTTGTGGATGATGTTGTTGGAGTAGGAGTACTTGTTGTTGTGGATAGTTTTGTGGTAGCTGTAATTGATGGAGGTGTCGTTGTAGTAGGTTTTGTTGTTGATGGTGTATTTGTAGTAGATGTTGATGCAGTTGTAGTTGGTGATGTCATTGTTGACGTTTTTGTAGTAGAGATTGTAGTGCTTGTGGATGATGGTGTGGGTGCTTTAGATGTTGACGTCGTTGAAATTATCGGAGGACTCGTTGACGTTGATAACTGTGTTGTTATGGTCGTAGATGTTGTTGATTGTTTGGTTGTAGTCAGGGCTGAAAATATACAAATAATATTTGATAATAATTTAATAATAGAATTAGTATTATTATTTTGTTGTGAAAATGTGTACAAAGTATATATATTTACCAACGGCAATCTACAAATAATACTATTTATTTATAACAAGCAAGGATCAAATTAAAAATAGTGCTATAGCACAATAATAGTGAATTCATGTCGCGCGTGCGACAGTTGGCACGCAGAGATTTATAACACGGCACAAGACTCGATATTAAATATCCCTTCCTTGATACATAACCACAAGACATTTATACACAATATCTGCTCTAGAGCTTTTCAAATTTTTTCAAAGGTGATAAATCTGAACGGATGGTGTATTTAAAGCAAAATAGAGGATTTATACATTTTAATTACCAGCTAATTGATTTTCACAATTATCTTTCTAAGACCAATCATCTAACAAATAACAGAGTTCAAATTTCAATGTGCCAAGAAAGACCTGATGAACCACTCTCCGATGGGATTTTAATTAAGGGAGTAGCTCAACTTTTCATTACTTTACATATGAGGACACATTTCAGCAACTCATCGTCAGGATGACAGTAAAATATATTTGTAAAATCGAATCCCTTGAATGGAAAGTGATATTGGTACGCAGCTCACCAATGTCTTTAAAAGTCAGCATGTTACCAAATTTTCTTGGATTAAAGCACAGGTAAACATAACCATGCAAGATTGACCATGATTTTGTATTATCCCGTTGGTCAGTCAGTAAGAGAAGAGCTGTTTAAACTAATCTTTACCAGAAGGAAGAAAAGGAACGTAGGTTTACATTGCTGCGTTGTAAACTTTTTTTTGAAACGAGTCATAACAACAGAAAAAGTAGTATCAATTAGTAGTGATGGTGCACCTTGCATTTAAGGAATATCATCTCTCATAAAGTTCTTTGTTAAAGAAGAAAAACATCAAATTATTCAGTTTCATTGTCTCTTTCACAAAGTAGCTATTAGGGGCCGGGGCAGCAATCAAATAATTGACACGCTGTCAAAGATGTCACAAAAATAGTAAATTACATCATGGCTCGAGCTTTTAATTTTCGAAATGTTAAAGTTATTCTTTAAGAGATGTAATCAGAATATAACACATAGTTCACGTACAATAATGTCCGATGCTGAGCAGAAGAATGTATATTTACTGTGCTTAAATAAAAATACACTAATTCTAAATGAGAAAGGGCAGCATTAGCCACGGCTGGTATATCTTACACAAAACTCAAAGTATTAAAAAAAAACAAAGGCGAGGCTTGGGGATAAATGCACAAATTATCTGTTGCGATATAAAAATATAGAGATAATAAAATATTTTTAAAGAGCATGTAGTTAGCTGACATATTTTCCAAATCTAAAGATGCATCCCGAAAACACTACACAATTTTTACACAATCCTCCAAGTAATGAATTAATCAACAATGATTTTCAGAGCCTCCATTTAGCGGCAAGGGATAATTTTAATTACAATTTCTACCTTTCCGTAAGACGGAAACAAACAGGTTTTTCCTTTCTCCACCAGATTATTATAATTTTGCACACCAGTAGCTCCTGCACAAATTTTCATACGGGTTGTTTTTTTTTTGTTTTTTTTGTTTTTTTGTTTTTTTACTTTGCCCACAGACCACCGGACCTTAGAGGGTATATTGGTTCCAGGTGATGATCGTATTGTGCTACTGGATAAAGGTTTTCTGAGGATTTGATTGGTGATGAATTTATGCTTGCAAATTCGAACGTTTATTCCGAGACATGAGTTTACGATCGTAAAACATAAAGAAATCTCCTTAGTTACACAAATTTAATCTACGTAATGACTTCTGTTTTCTGTATGCTTGAAAACTCCCTTCCCTTTTCTTCTCCAAAGGACCCGTTTTTGTGTTGTGGCATTTCGCTTAAAGTTAATGGTTGTTGTTTTTTTTTTTTAATTCTGTGCAGCGGCACCAAAAATCTTCGCTATTACCGCTATAGGATAACACAACAAATTCAAAATTCTCTAATTTAATTTAATTTCTTTATTTATAATCTTTTTGAATGCAAAGAGCGTGAGTGAGATAAATGATATAGAGAAAAGTGGAATGTTAGACAGAGAGAAAGACAGGCATGATATTTATATAGATAGATACATATATAAATAGACGGATAAATGCATGCATAGTAATATAGTTACATAGAGAGGTAGATAGGTAATAATGGATTGATTGATTAATGATAAAAATGATTTTCTTAAAAGTTGAGTTTTCTTGTTAGATTTTAAAAGAAACTTAGAATATAGATACCTATAAAATATTTTTTATTGCTTACGTTTCTCCATGCAAATAAAATTCAAGTTACTCGTGCACGCTTCGTCCCACACTTTTCTGTATTGACATGTGATTACATATATCAGAGCGCAGTCATCGTTGTTGTAGTTATCAGGTTGACCGTAATACACGTCCCATAGTCCATTTAATTCAGTTGCGTTTGCGTCGGTGTCTTCCCAACGCCACTGGCCCTCCACGGCAATGTCAGTGGCGCCAATCCAATAGGCATTAACTAGTAAAAAGTTGTTTTTTTTTTAAATTAGAATGGGAAAAAAATCATTTATAAGATGATACACAATGATTATATTTTAAAATAAATGAAAACTTTTTTTTTTTGAATGTTTGAAATCATTTTCGTAAAATATAATAATTAAAATTTTTATGTAGAGAAAGTAAAATGGCTAATATCATTTCGCCACATTTAGATTTCGACGATGAAAACAGAATAAGGAAAACCAAAATCATTTGACTAACAGATAGTGTTTATTTGTATGTGTTAGTATCAGCAATATCCATTTGCTTCAATACGTTTTTTTTTTTTTTAAAAAAACCTCGTCCAACAAATTTTTTTAAATCTAGACAATGGAATTGTAAACTCTATCCAGTCACAATTGTAATTCACAACAGTGAATACATAGTTCTATTTATTTAAACATCTCATGTATTCCCGAAATGGGACTATGTATTATTTTATTATATCGCAAAGGATGACATTTTTTTGTGAGGAAACCATGTGTGTCAAAAATAAACAACTCAAAATATTATAATTTTGAAAAAAACAAAAGTTATTATCACATAATATTATTTGAAATTTAAGTTTATATAAAACTAGTCTAAATAAAGGATATATATATANATCACTAATTCTCCAACTTCCCGTGTAGGTAGAAGCATGAAACTTTGGGAAGTTGTTGGTTACCCTCTCACGACGAAAATTGGCGAAAAAGAATTTTAAAATATTCGCTCATGTGGGGCTGGGGGCCCTAAAACATTTTTTCCTTATATGGGCTATATGAAAATCGAAAATCACAAATTTTCCTATTTCCCGTGTAGTTAGAAGCATGAAACTTTGGAAATCTTTTAAGTACATGCTCTTGACGATAATTAAATGGACAAAAAGGTAAATTTCCCACTCATGTGGGACGGGGCCCAAAAACGTTTTTTCCTGATATAAGCTATATAAAAAATGAAAATCACTAATTCTCATATTTTCCGTGTAGGTAGGACCATGAAACTTAGGAATTTTTTTTAGTACACGCTCCAGACAAAAACTGGCAAAAATAAACGTTAAAATTCCCTCACATGGGGGACCGGGGGCCAGAAAATAGTTTTTCTTATATTAAAAATCGCCTAATCACTAATTCTCCAACTTCCCGTGTAGGTAGGAGCATGAACTTTTGAGAAGTTGTTGGGTACCCTCTCATGACGAAAATTGGCGAAAAAGAATTTAATAAATCTCGCTTATGTGGGGCCGGGGGCCCAAAAACATTTTTTTCCTTAAATGGGCTCTATAAAAAAAATAAAATAAACAATTTTCCCATTCCCCGTGTATGTAGAAGCATGAAAATTTGGAAATTTGTTGAGTACGTGTTCACAACAATATTTTTTTTTAAATCGTTAAATTTCCCACTCATGGGGGTCGGGGTTGCCCTAAACGTTTTTTTCCTAATATGGGCTATTTAAAAATTGAAAATCACTAATTCTCCTATTTCCCGTATAGGTAGAAGCATGAAACTTTGGAAATTGTTTGAGTACACGCTCCCAAATAAAATTGGAAAAAATTGATTTAACTCCCTCTCATGGGGGGCCGGGGGCCCAAATATAGTTTTTCTTATAATATAAACCGACTCATAACTAATTCTCCTATTTTCCGTGTAGGTAAGAGCATGAAATTTTGGGAAGTTGTTGGGTACCCTCTCACGACAAAAATTGGCAAAAAATAATTTTAAAAATCTCGCTCCTGTGGCGCCCGGGGCCAAAAACATTTTTTTCCTTATATTGGCTCTATAAAAATTGAAAATCACCAATTTTCCTATTTCCCGTGTAGGTAGGAGCATGAAACTTTGGCAATGTTTTGAGTACACGCTCCCGGCAAAAATTGGCAAAAAGAATGTTAAAACTCCCTCTCATTAGGGGCCTTGGGCCAAAATATAGTTGTTCTAATATTAATACCGACTCATCACTAATTCTCCAATTTTCTGTGTAGGTAGGAGCATGAAATTTTAAGAAGTTGTTAGTACCCTCTCACGACGAAAGTTTGTGTAAAAGAATTTTGAAATACACACTCATGAGGGCCGGGTCCCAAGACCGTTTATTTTCTCTAATATGAGCTATATAAAAATTGAAAATCTATAATTCTCTTATTTCCCGAATAGATAAAGACGTGCAACTTTGGGGGG
>MUZC01000938.1:296333-316878 GCA_002072015.1 Radix auricularia
TTTGGGAAGTTGTTGAGTACACTTCTTCGATGGTAATAGGTGAATATATATTTAAATTATCATTTTCTGCATTTCGGAGGCCCCACTGTAGTTTTTCTATTAAATGAGCTATTAAAAACTGAAAATTACTGCTTCACCCATTTCCTGTGTAGGTAAAAGTATAACGCCTTCTGTAGTTGTTTAGTAACACCCAGCGATGGTAATAAGGAAAGTAATTATATACATTTTTAAAATTTCCACTCAATGGTGGCCGGGGGCCCAAAACCTTTCTTTCCCCCTAAAATGGGCTATATAAAACTAAATCAACACTAATTCTCCAAGCTTCCGTGTAGATAGAAGCTTGAAAAATATTAAATCCTTTCTCTCTATGAGGACGATTGCCTAAATATAGTTTTTTTCTCATAATTATTAGTTATAAAAAGACGCATTTTTAATTAACTAAAATCCTAATTTACCGCAGAAAAGCGCGGGTAAATTGCTAGTATATACTAATAAAAGGGAAAGCCCTCACTGACTGACTGACTGACTGACTGACTGATTCATCAATAATTCTCCAATTTCCCGTGTAGGTAGAAGCATGAAACTTTGGGAGGTTATTGGGTACTCTCTGACTACGAAAATTGGCGTAAAAGAATTTTTAAAATCTCACTCATGTGGGGCCGGGGGCCCAAAACTTTTATTTTTTACATCACTAATTCTCCAACATTCCGTGTAGGTAGAAGCATGAAACTTTGGGAAGTTGTTGAGTATCCTCTTACAACAAGAATTGGCGAAAAAGAGTTTTAAAATTCACTCTAATTGGGGCCGGGGCCCCCAAATTGTTTTTTGCTTATATAAGCTATATCCTAATTGAAAATCAATAATTCTCCAACATCCCTAGAAGGTAGAAGCATGAAAATATGGGAGCTTATTGGGTACACTCTGACTACGAAAATTGGCGTAAAAGAATTTTTTAAATCTCACTCATGTGGTGCCGGGGGCCCAAAACCTTTTTTTAAAACTACATCACTAATTCTTCATCTTCCCATGTAGGTAGAAGCATGAAACTTTGGGAAGTTGTAGGGTACCCTCTTACAAAATATATTGGCGAAAAAGAATTTTAAAATTCACACTCATGGGGGCCAGGGCCCCAAAATGTTTTTTTTCTTATATAAGATATATACTAATTGAAAATTAAAAAATTGTCTATTTCACGTTTAGGTAGAAGCATGAAACTTTTGACATTTTGAGTACATGCTTCCTACGATAATTGGCAAAAGAGAAAACTAAATTTCCTTCTCATGTGGGCTGGGGCCCGGAAAACCATTTTTTCATTATATAAGCTATTTATAAATATAAATCTGCACTTCTCCTCTTTCGCGAGTAGGTAGACTCATCAAAGGAGAATTTATAAATACACTTTCACGGTGCTAGCAGGTGGGGGGCTGGGGGCCCAAATTTAAAAACTGAAAATCACTAATTCTCCCATTCCCCATGTAGATAGAAAGCATGAAACTTTAGGAAATTCTTGAGTACAATCTCCAGATGATAATTGGCGAAAGAGAACATTAAATTCCCACTCATAGAACTACTGGCACCCAAAAATAATGGGGACCCAAAAAAAGTTTTTTTCCCCTTAAATGAGCTATTTACAAACTGAAAATCATTAATTCTCCTATTTCCCGTAAAGTTAGACGAAGGAAACTTTGTACATTTTTTAGTTCATGCTTCAAATGATATTTGCAAAAGAGAATGTTAAATTTCCAACTAATGGGGGCCGGGGCCCCCAAAACGTTTTTTTCCTTATTTGAGCTTTATTAAAATTGAAAATCACTATTTCTCCTATTTCCCATATAGATAGAAGCATGAAACTTTGGAAATTTTTGATTAGAAGCTTCCGACGAAAATATGCAAAAAGAATGTTAGATTTCCCAATAATTGGTAACCAGGGGCCCAAATATATTTTTTCTTATAGTAAAAACCGATTTATCACTAATTCTTCAATTTTACGTGTTGGTAGGAGCATGAAACTTTGGGTAATTGTTAAGTACCCTCTCACGACGATTTTCTGTGTAAACAATTTTTGAAATACCCACTTATGGGGGCCGAGGCCCAAAAAAACGTTTGTTTTCTTATATGAGATTTATAAAAATTGAAAATCACTAATTCTCCTATTTCTCGCGTAGGTAGACTCATGAAACGTTGGGGAATGGATAATTAATTTTCACGATGGTAGCAGGTAAAACAATATTTAAAATATCTCTTAATGGGGGCGAGGGGGGGGGGCAAAAGTAGTTTATTTCCCAATATAAACTAGAAAAAATTAAACATCAATAATTCTCCCTTTCCCCATGTAGGTAGACGCATGAAACTTTGGAAAGATGTTGAGTACAATCCCCCAATTAATGTTGGCGAAAGGGAATGGTAAATTGCCACTTAATGCACACTCATGAGGGCCGGGGTCGAAAAAATGTGTTCTTTCTTTATATGTGCAATATTAAAATTGAAAATCACTAATTCTCATATTTCCGGAATAGGCAAACGCATGAAATTGTGGGGTTTGTTCAATACACTTCCATGTTAAATACACTTCCACAATGGTAGCAGGTGAATAATTATTTAAAATATCCCTTGCTGGGGGCTGGGGGCCCAAATGTAATTTTTTTCCTAATATTAACTATATAAAATTAAAAAATCCCTAATTCCCCCATTCCCATGTAGGTAGAAGCATAAAACTTTTGGAAGTTGTTGGGTACCCTCTCACGACGAAAAGTGGGGTAATATAATTTTAAAAATCACACTTATTGGGGCTGGGGTCTCAAAAACGTGTTTTTTCCTAATATGTGCTATTTACAAATTGAAAAGGAGTATTTTTCCTATTTCCCTAATAGGTAAACTCATGTAACTTTGGGGGTTTGTTAAATACACTTCCGTGATGGCAGCAGGTTAAATAATATTTAACATATCTTTTGCTGGGCACCGGGGACCTAAATATAGTTTCTTTTATGCACTCACTCACTCGCTAGTATATATATATATATATAATTTTTTAATTATTTATTTGTTTGTCCTATAACCTCTTTTTTTTTCGAGGTCGTAGGGGGTTCTAATGTTTCCATTAGAACATTCTCGGGCTTGATAGACACTGACGGCGCCCATCTCTCTCCAGGTCAGCGGAGGGCTTTCTTAGAGTTAATTTCTCAACATTTTTATAGTGGCTTTTCGTTGGGCTCGATCCCATGCGCCACAGCTTGTGAGGCGAGCGCAGTATTGACTTTCCTACCCATTTTATATGTCATTTTAATGGAAAATAACTTTGATATTTTTTTTAAATGGTTTCACGCATTTCTATGTAATATAATTGTTTCAACTTTAAATATTCTTACTTTGCAAAGACAGAAAAAAAAATAACTTATGTGAAGAAAATAAATAGACTTATGCTTAAAAGATGTATTGCAATTTTATTTTTAAAAAGAGCACAAATAAATATGTAAATAAAATATCACTTTTAAAAAGTTGATTATTGCATAAAACAATAACAGAATATTGATATATGTTTGATTTGTTTAATTAAACATCAGTTGTTTTTTCTTTAAACTTAATTCTATTGACTGAATATTGAAAAGTAATTTTTATAAACAAATAACACTTCATGAGCGCTATTGACTTTTAGAGGGAGATAACATTTTGTGATTTAAAAAAAAAATAATATTTAGCAATATGTTTCTAGTTCCCAAATCACTATTGAATATTTCTCCACCTTAAAGTGTTTTTTTTTTCATTTTCTTTAAGCTTACCAATAAAAGTTTCGCTTTAGTGAACTAAACATATTTACCTTGGACCAATGAACTAATTTTTCACATAGTCTATACAAATATACAAGTTAAAATTTAACTAACAGACTTAGTAATATAAATAGATAACACTTCTTGGAAATGAACCTGAAAACTCTGAATAAATGCTTTTTGTTAATTGAATATTTTAATTTCATGTCCTTGTATCAGTAATAACAAGGGTCCATTTAACATCAATTATTAATCATTTATTAGATATATATAAATGTAGATTCATTGGTTAGTAACAGTGTAAAGAAATGGATCTTAACCACAATCTGGATAAAAAAACTTGGTAGCCCATATTAAAATTCTAAGGCATGAAACTTCTAATGTCCATTCCTTTGAGGCCAGATGCAACAAATGTCTTTTTTGCGTATATGTTTAAGATGTTTTCTACATTTAATTTTTTTACGATCTTGAGGAATTTATCAATGCTGAAACTTAATTAAAACGAAAAGACTTTTGAAATTGACATATTGCACCAAATGTGCCAAAGGAACTTTAACAGTCGTTTTTTTTTCATTAGCTGTATTATAATTTGTGTAAACGTAAGTTAAGAAAAATATTATTGGATCTTGCATATCTTAGTATATAAAAACTGAGTAGTTTATATTTCATTAGTAGTAAATTGCCCAATATCATTACGTTAAGGCATGAGGCCCAAAAAACTCTTTTTAGTGCACATTAATAATTTTATTTCAAAAAAACCAATGGCAATAACAATGTTTTTAAATTATTTATTTATGTACCTGTTTGCTATGAAATTGGATTTCTTTTTGTTGCAAACTTCCTCGAAAGATTCTGTCATAACTGATTTTAAATGATGTTACGCATTGATTTTCATAGAGATATAATGGGAAACATAAGAAAATACATGCGTTCATTTCAGAGTGGTCTAAGTATACTCACGAATATTAGAACTTAGTGTGATAACTTTCACTTGATTAGCTGTAGTTATAGTTGCCAAAGCGCCACCAATTGAAAGACAATATGCCTGAATAGGATTAAAAATGTGCCCTTAATTTCATACATACAAGAATCGTTTTATTCTCAGTTTATTTTTAAAACAGAGGTACATTTTATATTTTTGAATAAGTTCTTGATATATGAAAAATGTAACCTCTTTTGTTATATTAAAATTTATCATTAGCATTTGTCTCATATAGAGAATTATATTAATATAAATAATTTAAAACTCGCAAGCAACTGGTTGAGTTGCATTTCTTTGAATAGATTAAAATTATCCCCTGATGTTATCTGGGCTGTTAAAAACTAATAAATTTTTTATAATCTATAACTTCGATAATTCGTATATGTTATGAATAAGATCATTAAAAAGCCAGACTTCACAATTGTTAAGTGTGATGACAATGTCTCTATTTTCAAATGTAATTGTCAGAACCCCCATTAAACACAAAAAAAAATTGATTTGCTACACACGACGAAATACAAATAAAACAACAGAGAAAATCACTCACATTTCTAAGCATGCTGACATTTATATTTCCGACAAGAAATTCATCAGAGGTTATCCAACAACATAAGTTTAAAAAAACATAATATCTAATCTACACAAAATAAGAAAAAAATTGACAACAGTAAAATATGCGTTTTGTACAAACCTTTGCTGCGTCGTATGGTACAAAAGACGTGTTACTGAGAAAACAACCACCTTCGACATACACCGATCCTGGCCACCTGCAACTCACTTCAAATTTTAAGTTAGTTAATTTTTAGAAAAAACAACAACAAAGGAATAAAAAAAATATGACAAAAAATAACAAAAAGACAATGTATTTTAATACAATAAATGTATATTTGCCTTTTAAAAAATCAATAAAAACAATTAATCATTGATGTTGTTCTTAAATTGATTCACCTGGTGGAGAAGTGGTTTTTGTAGTTAGTGTCGTAGATTTTGTTGTCACTGTTGTCGTGGCTTTGGTTGTGGTAACAGCTGTGTAAGAAGTGAAGATAATTATTTCAAAAATATGCTAGTGAATTTTTTTCATATTTTGAACATGTTGTCATCTTATTTATATAATCTGCATTAATGTTATTATTATTTAAAATATGTCATTTTTTAAAAAAATATATTTTTTATTTTTTTATTATTTTCTTTTTCAAGTCACAATTTACTAATTAATACAATTGCTATAATGTTCTTTTAAAAAATAATAATAACGACTAATTTAAAAACATCGATAAAAACAAAATATCTCACTATAAATGCTTTATATACGAAACAAAACTAAAAACATGTTTATTATAATACGTATCGCAAGACAATAAATAAAAAACACAAAAACAATTTTAGTTACGTCTCATAAATAAAACCAGTAAAAAAACTAAGTTTTTGATTATAAATCCTCGATATACGAGACACAAATAGCAATATATTCTAAGTTATGTTTCAAACCAGTAAAATAACTCCTACAGTTCCTTCGAAATACAGCTCGATTTGATCACGGGAAAATGATTCTAAAAACATGTTTAACAAAGTCCGCAAATCGAGACAAATTAGCAATTATTAGAATTTACAATTACAGGTCGGAAATATATTTTACAAAAAGTATCGTAAATATAATACGCACCACACAGTGCAAGAAAAAAAGTATTTAAAAAGATATTTTACAATAATACGCACCGCGACACTCATGCCCAAAAATTAGCATGTTGCATCAAAATAAATAGAGATAAACAAATAATGCATTAATTTCATTACAGTACATTCGATCGATCTGAAATTTTAATACATTATTGAAACAATTCTGCCAGCTAAATTTCAGCTGGATAGCATAAGAAAAATTCGATCCAATTTTCGGCAAGCAGACCATCCAAATTAATTTAAAGTATTTAAAAAGTATTTACAGTAAAACAACTATTACAGTTTGCCTGCTAAATTTCAACTCAATTTTATATTCGGGAAAAGGGTTATAAAACATGTTTAACATTAGACAAACTGCTAGACAGACTAACATAACTATTTATAGATCAAGAATAAATATATTTTTTTTAAAATGTATCGTCAATATAATACGAACCGAATCACGCGACAGGAAAATATTTAAAAGTGTTTTTCTATATAATACGGGCCGCGACAGTCTAGCACAAAAATGTACATGCTACATAGAAATATATAGAGAAAGTTTAAAAAATTTCATTAGTTTAATTAGATTGACTTTAATTTATCTGAAAAGTTGACACATAATTTGCGAGGTCGGTACAAGTGTGCCTGCTAAATTCCAACTCACTTCCCAAAGAATCGACCAAAGCTATTTTCGGCACACAATCAAAGGACCAGACGCAACTAATTAATATAAAGGGTTTAATAAAAAAGTATTTTTAAATGTATAACTATAAATCGTCTATTTAAGAGACATAATTAAATACGCAGAAAAAGACAATCAATAATTCCAAAATTGTAGCCCCGTCTCTTATATAAATTATTTAAAGTAAAATGAAATTTCAAAACATAAAATAACTCTGCCGACTAAATTTCAGCTCGATTTGATCACGGGAAACGTGTTATAAGAACATGTTAAAGATGGTTCACATAGGGAGATGGATTAGCTATTAATAGCTTTTACATTTATTGATATGATATATATTTTCCAAAATTCATAATACTACACCCTTTTTAGATCATGTCGGCATATTGGGAAAACAATGCAGCGTTTACAAGTTTCATTGAGCTCCAATGATAAGCAAGAGATTTTGTTGTTAGCACAATGCACCGGAGAGCTTGCCAGCACCAAGACTAGAACCGGTGATCCTCTTTTATCTCTGCTGAACAGTCAAGAGCTCTACGGCTAGACCATCGCGCAACGCTGCTCATCGTGCGACAGGTCACAATTAAAAACGTTGTCCAATATAATACGCAACACGACACTCTAATCACAAAAATAAACTTTCTAAATAAAGATAGAGATAAAATAAAAATTAATTACTTACATTAAATTACATTCGGTAGATCTTAAATTCGGCAGTTCATTTTTATCGGCGGCAACACTCCGCCTGCAAAATTTCAACTTGCCAACTTACAAGAAAGTAAATGAACAATCGATTCAAAGTTAAATTTTTTCGGCAAAAATAAAGCAATAAATCACCGAAGCAATCAAGCAGACGCCATGAGTTCATATAACGGATTTTTAAAAAAATAGGTAATTACAGGAGGACAATAAATGTTCTTAGCAGTTACACATATTCTATTATTGTACCGTACATCATATTTATTAGAAATTCAGAACAAGTGAGAATTCTTGTCCTTCAAGTCACAGAAGTACACAATGCGAAGCTTGGGTAATAATAATTTTAGTTCCTACAATACAATGCAGTAATAAAATGCAATTTAAAAAAATAATAATAATTTAAATTCCTTAATTAATACAGCATCACCAAAAATATGTACAGTAAATACGTGTGTACATATTATATCGCTGGAACAATCCTTTCCAGAATCCTGCTCAACTGCCTCACAGCATATCTTGATCAAGGACTACTGCCTGAAAGCCAGTGTGGTTTCCGAAGAGAGCGAGGAACCATCGACTTGATTTTTGCTGCCACGCAGCTGCAAGAGGAATACCAGGAGTAGAACTCTGACCTTTTCTCCACCTATGTTGACCTAACCAAGGCTTTCGACTCAGTTGGCAGAGAGGGTCTGTGGAAGATCATGGCGAAGTTATGGCTGCCCAAACAAAAATTCATTTCCTTGATGCAACAATGCCACAAAGGCATGAAGGCCAGAGTCCAGGACAGAGGAGAGTCATCTGACCCTTTTCCAACCACAAAAAGTGTCAAGCAGGGATGCGTTCCGGCACCAACGATGTTTAGCATCCTGTTTTCTGCAATACGGACAGAGGCCTTAAGAAACGATGATGTTGGTGTCAAACTGAGTCACCGTACAGAGGGCAAACTGTTCAAACTTTGGAGGCTTCAGGCAAAAACCAAGGTCAGGACAGACACAATCAGTGACCTGCTATTTGCTGACGATCGTGCCCTCAATGCTGCCTTAGAGGATGACATGAAACGCAATGATAAATTGTTCTCCAGTGTCTGCACTACCTTTGATCTAGCAATTAAAACAAAGTAGACTGAAGTCCTTAATTAAAACGCTCCTGGAAAGCCTTACATTGAACCCAACATCACTGACAATAGCCAGAAACTCAATGCAGTGAAACACTTCACATACCGAGGCAGCACACTGTCTCAAAATGTCACCATCGATGACGAAATAAATGTCAGAATTACCAGGGTCAGCTCCACATTTGGCAGGTTGGACACGAATGTCTTGAACAGAAGAGGCATTACAATCTAGACCAAGTTAAAGTATATGAGGCAGTGGTGCTCCCTACACTGCTTGATGCATGCAAAACATGGACCGTGTATCAACGCCATGCTTAGAAAGCTGAACCACATTCACACAACAAGCATCAGCAACATCCTTATCATAAAGTGGCAGGACAAAACTCCAGAAACAGTGGTACTAACCAAAAGAGCATATTAACCCTCCTGGTGCAGTTACAGCTTTGCTGGGCAGGGCACCTAGTATAAATGACAAATGAGAGAATAACTCGACCCATGTCGTTTCTGTTCCCGAACCTTCCGTTCCAGGATTGGTCTCGTCAGCCATCTGCGCACACATAGGCAAAACCAGTCCCTGCAACTCTCGGATGACTAGAGTGGTCCTAATGGACTTGACGGACGAACAACACACATATATTCTACATATAGGCTATTCATTCAAATATACGGACTGCTTTGCAATAAATATTTGTAAAAGAAATAATAGTATTTTTGCATGCTTCAACAATGATTTATAATACCCTGATGTGACAGGAAAAAGAGCTTAGACCACTAAAAAGAGAGGCCACAATTTGGGTAATCGCGAAATGATGAGGATAAATGTGCTTATGTTATTTTTAAATGTTCGCTCTTAAATACATTCTCTTGTATTTCCAGTAATTGTAATCCATACAATGAGAAAGATGTGCAAAGACATTTAATCTAGTTTCACGCACTCTGCACTTGAAAAGATTAAGGGATCCAACCTTTATCCATGCATAAAAATTGGTATGTAGAGTTGCAATCGTCATCCCACAGACTCCCTCTAAAGCAAGAAGATATGTATATATCTGCGCAGTCCCCGTTTCCGTAATTGTCAGGCTGACTATTAGCGATGTCCCAGTAGGAGGTCAGCTGAGATGCCAAGGCCCCAGAGTCCTCCCAGCGCCACACGCCTTCTACGGCTCTATCGTTGGCTCCAATCCAGATGGAATCGTCTGCGAGAGAAATGAATGTGTGATTATTGTAAGACAAAATACAAAGCCATTAGTGTGGAGCTATCGTGTTGCTTGCTTCCAGTTCAAAAAGAGTTTGAAAATTGTTGGCGTTTTTTTTAAATTATGTTTTGTTGTCAATGGGTTTTTTCTCTTTTTTTTTTGAAAATTTTCAAATTCAATTCTTTAAAGCAGGTTTTTTAAAATATTTATGTTACTTTATGAAATTCTTTTTTCAATACAATTTTTATTTCATGTTAATTCTTTCAATCGGATTTTTGGCAAAAAAAAATATATTACATTACGTTGGTAAATATTACATGCAGCCTTTTCCTAGACCAAGTTGTACTGTATTCTTTATTTGTTATAAAAGTTTGTTAACACTTACAATGAAAATATGACAATCCTTGCTCTTAAATGTATTCAATTAACTATTGTAACTATTGTAAAAAATAAATAGTATGAATGTATATCACTAAGAATCAGTAGTTAATTGATCTTTTGTGAAAAGGATGACATTACAATATGTGATTTAGAATAAAATGTTATTTGCGTAAACTCGATCACAAATTATTCAGTTATTAGACATACCGTGAAGTCTAATAGAAAACAATTAGAATTTGTGTTTATCCCTTTGACATTAAAAAAAAGAATTAAACATTATAAAAATATACATTAAAAAAAAAACTAAGCTACAAAGCTGAATCAAAAGCTATTATAACAAATAAAAAATGTGTCTAACTTTCAGTGCCGCATAGACCAGTGCTTCTCTAATAGGTGGTCAACGGATAAATACCGGTCTGTGGGTCATTCGCTGCGTATTCGCAAAAGTTATTAAGAATGTACAGAAAAATGTAATAATAATCCCTTATTTGCAATCATTAAAACTAATCTTATAGAATATGTAGATAATTTGTTAATAAGCACATCCAATCAAAAAATTAACAAAAAATAAATAAATATCATTTCGTTATCACGACAGTATTGGGAAAATAGTACATTGGTCTCTGGGAAATAGGAAAAATCCCTGCCTGTCAGCCATACTATCAAGTTTAAGAAGCACATTCATAAGAGATTGAAACTAGTACTGATTCATTACGAATGTTAACAAGGATTTTTTTATATACAACTTAACATTAGGGGTCTAGACAAATTTATGCCGTTGTTACTTAAAATGAAAACTTTAATTATAACATTAAAATTTGCTCATTGTATGGGTAGATAGGTGTATAGACACAAAAAGCACAAACGCCAACGTAACACCATTTAAATTAAAAGAGATGTATATGTATTTATTTTTTAGCTGGGATCATGCCCAAAATGAAATTTTATTAGAAAAAAATTGGTACTTTTTTAATGATCAAAAAGAAAGTAAAAATGAGTTACTATATTCATATTATTGACACGTTAACTTATTAAATGCAAGACAATAAATAGACCCTTTCTAAAAATCCTTTATATTAACTCGTGATGTCTGGTTGCTTTAGTGGCTAAAAAAACGTTGGATCGTTTTTTATTCAATTTTCTCGTATGCTGGCGAGCTGAAATATTGCAGTCTGACTCGAGTCGATTATTAAAATGATGCATCAAAATAAACGATCTATCAATTGTATTTTAATGAAATTAATGTATCTTTAAATTATATTTATTTATGCTTATGTAACATGTCAATTTTCGTGCAAGAGTGTCGTTGTGCGTATTATATTGACAACCTTTCCTGTCGTGTAATAAGCTGCGTATTATATTGATGATAATTTCTAAAAATATATTTCCGATCGGTGCGCATTATATTAAACATTTTTTTACGAGACATAACTAAACTAAACACATATTTTTATGACCTGAGATCTAATCTCTTAAGGCCTTGGCTAATACGTAGGCAACCTGCTCCATCTGCTGAGCTGTGAAATACACCATTGTTTTCACGTAGGACTCCTTTGCCTCCCGTACCTCCCCGCAAAATATCTAGCGCGGGACATGACGTCAGCAGGTGTGTGACCGTCTCAGAGGCTTGGATGTAATGACGGCAGTTAGAGTTCCTGTTGTGGTCTAGCCTGTTAAAATAAGAGTTGATTGGGCAATGCTCTGTGCACATTTGGGTCACTAAACTCTGGTCCCTTCTGTTTAGACCCCACACTTGGTCTGATCTGCTCGGCCTGGGCATGATAGTGAATACCCCCTAGCCGTCGTATTATCTTCACACTCCTCGTATGACTTTTCCCTGAAGTGGTCCATTAGACAGGTCTTTGCCGCTAGGTAGGTAACTGGGACATCAGGTTGGGGTTGGGCTGCTCCAGCTTTTGCCAGGGAGTCTGCTTGTTCGTTGCATTCGAAATTCACGTGGCTTGGGATCAATTGCACATAAGTAAAATTATGTCTTTTTAGATTGTTTGGGCTACGAATTATATTGAACATTCTTTTAGTTATGTCTCGTATATAAAGAATTTATAGTAAAATACTGTTTTTTTTTAACGTTTTAAAAAAAAATTGAATGACGTGTATCAGATGCCGCGCTACTAAACGAATTTATTTTTAAATCCTTTATATTAACTTCACCGATGTCTCCTCGTCCGTCCGTACGGTACGTTTGTCTGTCGAGCGGGCGGAAAAGTAAAAGTAAAAAAAAAAAAAAGCAAATTTCCGTCATGCTATCGAGCTGAAATTTTGCACATAGGCTCATGTCACCTAACAATTCATCGTATCAAACTTTCAGATCAAGCGAAGGTACCGTAATTAAATTAATGCAATATTAGTTTAATTCTACATAAATGTATAATACCCGTCTGTTGTTGTTTACATCCACGAGTTTGCTGAGTTCATTCAGACGATCGGTGACCACACCCACCACCGCCCGACCCCATTTTAGAGCATTTGGGAGTTAAGTCACTTTCAGTCTGTAAATGTTTGTTTTGAATGTAATCAATACTTTTAGGTGATCTAAACTATAGAGACTCGTAAGCTTTGCCGTGGTGGCGCCAACGTGATACTATGTTGATAGCGAGTCACAGTAGGAAATTCCACACCTCCCTCGGGAGGCAAACTTTAGTGGGAGGCGATTTCGACCTAGTGTCCTGGACGCCCAGGCGGCCGCTTGTAGCAGCGACCGCTCCGGGGGGACTTCTCAGTCTTTACGTCCCTTAGGGGGCCAGAGGGCTGAGGGGGTTTTCCGGGAAGCCCCATGAAGAGCGCAGGCTCGGGACTGCTGATTTTCTTCCACATGTAGGATTTTCAGTTCTGTCTCATATATAAAGGATGTATAGTCAAAAACTTTGTTTTACGGGTTGCTTATTCAAGTTTTGTCTCATTGATCGACATGCATTGAGTGATTCTTATCTATTTGTTAAATGTGTTTTTTAAACAAGGTTTCTTAAAATTGTGGATTAGTTCTCATCAATGTCTAGCGAAATATTGTAAAATCTATATTAGTGATAAAAAAATATTGCATACAAATAATTGTACACATATTATTTATATTCTATATTTAAAAGCACATTGTGTACAATGAGAGTTTATTAACATAAATAACTTTTGCTTACATTCATTAGCCACAGATACGATGGCGTTAAACTGGGACATAGTATTCACTGTGGCCAAAACTCCTCCAATAGTTATGCAATATGCCTGAAACAAATTAATTATGTATTCTTAAATATTATTGTATAATTCAAACGTACTTTTAGAGCACTACTTTTAAAAAAAAAAACATGTTACATTTCATGTCAAATTATATTTGAACTAAACATTTCTAAAATATAAAACAGATTTCTGTTTTACCTACAAAACAACGAACTTTAGTTTGAACGTGAACAGTGTTCTTGTTTAGTTATTTTCTTGTTTGTGCTTGTGTGTATCTGATAGCATTAACGTGTTATACTAAATAAATAAGATTAAACAGATTGTAAGCGATAGACTTAAAGTGATGATATGTTAACATCTGTTTAATAATAATACATCAATGACATGAACAAAACTCTTAATTTTTTTGCTACAAAATTAATTTTCACTTCACACTTTAAAAAATCTTTAAATAGCTATTTATCGTGTTTTGACACAAGTATCTGTTACTGTTTCCTTACCGCAATAGAGATATTTTTAAATAATTACTTTACATCAAACCAATGCCTACCCTATGTTATGGCAAAGCTCTAAATTAATTATTCATCATTTTTTTCTATAAAAATCATGCCCTAAATTTTTTAAAATAGCTATTTATAATGTTTCTTCAACACTTCCTAATGTCCTTAACACGCATCAATCTAAACAGAGCCAAATGGAGTCATGTCAATTACATAGTCTGTGAGTAGTATAAGAAGGAGGATATTACGTAACTTTAAAATACATTTACTACATTTATGAAGCAAAAGTTAGTAGGAATTATTTTAATATAGTGGAAAATGTTAACAATATAAAACGATAAATAATCTTAATTTTTTTTAAAAAAACTATCACAATTACTTTAAACGATTATTCAACTCATCACTTACAAATATATTGTAAGTAGCAAAGTTGTTTTTTTAATTGGTCGATAAAAATAACAACATATTTCCTTAAAATCAAACAATCTTTTTCATTTTAAAATATTGAATGAATGAAATGTTCAAGACATTGATGAGATTTACTGTTCATTGTATCCATTGTGAGAACCTTTTACCTACCATGGTTCTAACACTTCTGTTACTAATCAAACAAATTGAAACGTTTATGAAGCTAATGGAGTTTGACACTGACAAAGAAAATCACAACTATTTAAATGAACTACTTCTTTAAAAAATTTATTTGAAAGTTCATGAATCCATATATTTCTTACAATGAAGAAAAATTTAACTATCACAGATAAGTGCAATTGTCATTCCTTGACAAGACGGATGAGCGAATACCAGCTACCACAGTTCCATGTGAAAGATTGTTCAGATCTTCTTATTCTATTGTCTATTTCAGTGGTCCCAAGCATTTATGTGACACACTAAATTTTAATGTGACTTTAATCCAAAGTAAAAACTAATCGATTGTTGATTTTCCAAATCTCCACTGTTAAATTTAAGTTCATCGTTAAAAATTCCTTTTAATTAATAAACTAATGATTATTATTAGTGTTATTACTATATATAATATTTTTATAAATAGTTTCTACAGGGTTAAAAAAAACCCAACTACCTTAGCCACATCATATGTCAATAATGTTGTGTTCAACAGGAAACATGCACCATCACTGTAAAAACTATTTGGCCATCTGCAACTTCCTGGAAAATTAAATATGAAACTTTTTGTAACCTCAGTTGCAATACACATTGATAGAGCTTAAAACGATAAGTTAAATTATAATTGTTTATGTATTTAACTTAAAAAAAGAAGAATAGCTGAATAAAATTATAGTGTAATTACTAGGGTTGTAGGTCATTTATATTTTTGAAACTCTGCCGGATCAGTATTAAGCTTTTTATGAAGAAAAATCCGATCGGAGCCTGATTTGTAATAATGGACGGATTACGAATTTTCCGGAGCAGATTAATAACTAATTACTTCGTAGCTGAAATGTTGACTCAGATTGTACTGTAAGATACATTAGTAAAATAGTAAAATATGAGACAAACATATTGAAACAGCTCAGCAAGCTAAACAGATATATGTTAGGGATATATAGTGACATTTAATTATTGGTAATCTGATAGTAAAGAAAAGAGCCTAAAGGACATTTTCCATCTGATATTTCATAATGCGTTCACAATCAGTGCAATGTACAACGAGAAGACCATTACCAGATTGGAGGCAGTCAACCTACTGTGGGCAAGTTTTTTCCTGATCAGACACAGAGATACGCGAAGCCCCGAATGCATTTTAGAGAGACTTGACTAGCGTCAGTTAAAAAAAGAGGTTTCAATAGTCCAGACTAATTATGCTGTTCAAAGCAAATAACGGGTTATTCTCGTGCGCACAGCGTTTGAGTAAAAGTGTCCATCTCCAACTGAGACAGAGAATGGCAGTATATTCCAAATAAGCTAACAAATCCACAGCACATTTTAAACATTACTTATTAGAACCAAGTACAGTTAGTGACAGGAAAACGCTTTCCAGTGGATCAGTCGATCGAGAAATGTCTGCCTTTTGCCGTTGCTAAATGTAATGTCCCTCTAAACAAACTCTTCAGATCGTAGACTACTCATCATTGTGTCTAAGCCTAAACTTAAGATGTGGATTTTTCTTTCACATGGTGTGAAAATCAGAATTGACATTTTTTTTAAAAAATCAACTCGAAAAATACCTGTAATGCTTGGTCAAGATGTATATAAAGTACACAATGTGTTACCGCTTGGATAAAGAGAAACACTATTAAATATAATTATTAATAAATAACAATTTTATTGTAATTATTTTTACTTAAACACGCGTTATTATCTTAAGAAATGTTATAACTTAATTCTCAAATTAAACTTCTACGTGAAATTGCAAAATATGTTTCAAAATATTTTTTTACATTATGAATTTTAAAAAAATAATCATTTACCTTTACAATTTTTTTTTTTAATTTGTATTAATAAAATGGTATTAATATAAACATGTGTTTCAACTATTAAAAGTCGAATTGCTTGATACAATGTAAGCCACAAAGAAAAATAATATATATGGTCTAATACCTGTACTTAAAATATTGCACACAAATACATTTACAACTTTAATGATATAATTTACCTGTTTGTGTTTTTACTGAGGCTATATGTATTGTGATGATTACAATTATTGGTATCAAATAAATATGTTTCATTTTCCTTGTAATCATTGTTTCATCAGAAATAAACTACTTTCTACTTTGACACCATTCTACTATCACTGAATTGTTGTCGCAGTATCTATGTTATAAAAAGAGTTTTGAATAATAAGTGTTATTACAATTCTCTTTAAATTCATACTTGCTACGCTATTCACATAATCTCTAGATCTACATCTCTGCTTTTTAAAAAGAAAACACATTTTTTTTTTTAAATATTGAATTACTTATTTTAAAAAAAATATATTTGGGGCTCTACCATATAGATTAGGCGTGATTTTACTAAAACTAAATTTAGTCTTTATTACCTAACTGACACATTATGTAACTAATTTCATAAATTGTTATAATAACTATTCTATCTGCGACTTATGAAAAATTTTCTTTTTAAAAAAATAGAGAAGAGGACTTCACGTTGCAAAAATAATATTAATGAAATAAATCACACGATTTTTTTAAGAAGTATGTCTAATTTACATTGATATATATATGTATATATATATATATATATATATAATCAAATTAAAGTTTCTAAAAGAAACAAGTTTTTTAATAAAACTTAACGGAAAAAGTTAATATTTCATTCAATTTTTATATTCAACATAATTAAAATATTGGCCACTTATGCAATATAATCTTAAATTGAGTGTTTAAAATATCTTATACAATTTACTTTATCCAGATAAGAAATAATAGAAGTAAACAAGTCCATGCAAACATGTTTCTATTTAATTTTGTTTAACTTAGCAAAGAAAATGATTGGTTCACTGACAAAACGGCACCTGTCAAAAACGTCTTAGGTCTAAACGGCCTCAGAGAAATCGGCCGTGGACTAATATGTTATGTTAATGGAATAAAATTGTATATTATTTTTGATTTGTTGAAGTGTACATATTTTTAACATACTTAGTTTTGCTTTAAATACGCCGGTTGATTGCGTATATATTGAACGTTTTATTCCTACTATTTATTTTTCATTAGAATTTAAAAATACATGGGCATATAATTAAAAATTACGGCGAGAAAAATAAAGGTTCTACTTTACAATAATAGAAGAAAAGGACACAAATAATGCACAATTGATAGTTACATTTTAAAATGTGAAATCCATATATTCAATGGGAAAATGTTAACTAAAGCCTAAAAATACTTTTAAAATATTTTTCTATATAAATGACTTTTAATAAAAAAATATTTGTAAAAGGAATCCCTAATATGTAGACTTTTGTTTAGCATATTATTTAAAGATTTTTGTTTTTAGTTGTTCTTACTTTTGTATAAAATTAAAATTAAACCTACTTGCTGAATATCAAATGTATTTATAAATGCACTCGCTGTCTAGTATCTTTATTGGCATTTATAAATCAACCTACTACAACTTCTTTAACTGTCATAAATTAATTTTGTTAAAAAATGAAGTAAAAAAAAACAACTTTATCATAACATTGTTACCCAATCACAGATCTAAGTGGAGATTTTTATACGTTGTAGGTCCTTTTAAATGAACAAAGAAAATATACGTGATTAAACAGTGGTTCAAAAGAATATAATGTAGTATAATATTTATATTAGCAAACAGTTTAATTTCAATTGTCACATATGAAGGCGTCCTTTAATTTAAATTTTACAAGCATACAGGTATTTTTTGCGTGATTTTAAATACACCAGCAATATTTAAATGAGTTGATTACAATCTAAGAATAAATCTCTAAAATATATTAAGAATTAAATACTTCTTTTAATTTAAAAATACTTATATTGAAATAATTACTTTTAGTTGACGAATCAACCAAAATATAAACATTATGACAATAACTAAAAAAAATTATTAAAAAATGTATAGTGTTATTTATAATGTCTTACAATGATTAACATACTATAAAAATTTCAACTAAAAATATTTTGATTCTTTAACATTTTCATGCTACTATGTCAATGTATGCATTTTTAAAACTATTACACACCTTATATATCAAGATAGTTATTTTTTAAAGTTTTAGAACCATTGTAAAAAATTAAAGTTATGGAATAAATAGATATTATGTGTGTGGCTCTATATAGTGTGGTTAGATACAATGGTTCGATTGTTAATGTCATACAAATTTTATAACTACAATCGTTAAAATCGCTACGCATAAACATTTCGGCTTGATCTAGTATTTAAATAATAAGTTTTGTAATTGTATCACCTCTTGAAAAATTGTATCATTTTATAAAATACCAAAAATAATATATATCCTTTTTCTTTTATGCTTGGCTATTAAAAAAAATAACTAGTATTGAAATTTTCATTTGGTTTCAGCGTTGTTGCCATTAATCACGTAACATTCTTATAACAATACTTAACATTCAGTTTCAGATAAATTATTACATTTAAATACATACGAAAGTAAATTTTATAAAATATAATTTTAAAAGCTTCTTTTTAAATGAATTTGAAAATTTAATTGATTTTTATTTTTTTAACAAAAATGTTACCAAGTTTTAAAGAAAAAAAAATATGATAATAAAAATTCTGAAATTGATTGATTTGACTTAATTCAGGCATGGAGAATAAAACAATGTATATGACTTTGAAATTAATCGTATTTTTATAAACGTGCTAGATTGTACATAAACTCAATATCAAATTGTCTCTTTTCCATATTTGGTTAGCCTCAACAAATTTGAGAACATTCAAGATCTATCAGTCCAAAAGTATTTTTGCTAACAATGTTTATGTTTTATGAAAGTTGCATTTTGAACACTTGATGTTCTTGTATTACAGTTAAATGCTTTAGAAATAATTATGTTTGTGAAATACTTTGCATCTTTTAGAACCGACATTATTATTTTTTTTATTTTTAAAATTTACCTTTAAAAAAAGCAAACTTCAATCTTTAATTTATCTAGGATATTTACTATAGTAAAAGTGAAATTAAACTTTATCGCTTTACTTAACATAAAACTTGGAAAATGAGAATTTGCATTTAATTACAATATATTACATTAAAAAAAAACAACAACTCACTTTTATGAGACTTAATTTGTATTGTTGTAATCTACTAATGAAAAGTAAACAATTTGCAGAGTTTGATCTTTTATTTGAATGTCTCAAAAGATAATAATCTTCTGTATAGAACGAGCGTCTGTAACAAATTTAAAAAAAAAAAAAAAAATTATTAAAAAATTTTTTTTGTAATTTGTTTTTGTCTTCTTCGTTACGAAAAAGTTATTTTACTACACTTATTTCTAAAATATATTTTCTTTATTTATATTTTGTTCCATTTAAGTTTTTCTCTATATTATCTTTTCCATTTATCTATAATGATCTTAGTCGACATGACACTATGCATTAGTTAGCGAAACAAAGCATAATAGTTTAAAGTCGTTTAGAACACTGCGTATGATTGATACGCAATTCCAAATCAGATTGTCTATCTCTAATCAGTGACGTATAGACGTACAAAGAAGCTTGGTTCTAGCCCTTTACGTTTATTAAACTATAACACATTCAACCTGGTAAAAGGGTTTTAAAACATTAATCGATTTTTCCTTTTTATTGATTCTTCTCCTAAAGAATATAACCAACTCGATGGCAAATTTTAATGAGTAGGGTTTTACCGGCTCTTAGCTTCGGAAAGTTTTCCCACGATAAATCCAAATTCTGTTGGCCTATAGAGTTCTAGTATATATATGTATATATATAT
>MUZC01000938.1:324434-363427 GCA_002072015.1 Radix auricularia
ATATAATATACATATAAGACGCATTTGTTGTCCATATGTCTGTCTGTCTGTCTGTCTGTTCCCTAAAAACTCAAGATCCAGACAACCCAGTAAAGTGTAATTTAGTAAACGTACACACAATTATATGGGGAAGGTTCTTAAATAGGTTTCGTTCCATAAATTCACACTCTTATGCGCCGGGGGCCAAAAAACTTTTTCCCCTAATTTGAGTTATATAAAAAATAAAAATCAACAATGTTTCTATTTATCGAGGAGGCAGAAGCATACAATTTTAGGAAATTGTTGAGTACACTTCTGTATTGGTAAGAGGCAAAAATATATTTAAATTACCTCTTTCTCGGGGCTGGGGGCCCAAATGTAGTTTTTTCCCTTATATGAACTGTATATAAAAAAGTCACTAATTATCCTATTTTACGGATAGGTAGAAGAATAAAACTTTGGCAAGTTGTTAAGTACGCTACCCCGACGATATTTTGCTAGAAACAATTTTAAACTTCCCATTCATGGGGAGCCGGGGGCCCAAATGTAGTATTTTTTAATATATTTTTAAAACTAATTTACGCTGTATAAATACTGAAAATCACCCATTCGACTATTTCCCGTGTAGGTAGAAGAATTAAACTTTGGGAAGTTGTTAAGTATACTCTCGTAACGCTAATTTTAAAACAGACTTTTAAACTTCCCACTCATTTTTGGCCGGGGGCCCAAATGTAGTTTTTTTTATATTAAAAACTCACTCTTCACTTATTCTCATATTTTCCGTGTATGGAAAATCATGAGCATACTCTCACAAATATAATGGCAATCGTTCAATAAATTCCCACTCATGGGGGCCGGGGGCCGAAAAACTTTTTTCCCCGTTATTTGAGGTACATAAAATAGAAAATAACTGATTCTTCTATTCATTGTTTAGTACATTTCCCAAATTATAACAGGCGAAAATATATTTAAATTATCACTTTCTGGGGTCCAGGGGCCCACATTTTTTTTTACCGTATATGAGCTATATAAAAACTGAAAATCACAAATTCTCCTATTTCCCGTGTAGGTAGAAGCATGAAAGTTTGGCAAGTTGTTAAGTTCACTCTACCGACGTTAATTTGCAAACAAAAAAAAATTTTAATAATCCCACTATTGGAGTCTAGGGGCCCAAATGTAGTTTTTTTATTATATTAAATACCGTCTTATCTCTAATTCTCAAATATACCGTATACGTAGAAAATGAAACTTTTGGAAGTTATTGAGCACACTCTCCCAACACAAATGGAGAAAAATTCTTTAAAATTCTCATTTAGGGTTGGGCTGGTGTTCCCACATGTATTTTTCCCCGTAATGAGCTGTATTTTACATCTACAATGGTAACAGGTGAAATCATATTTAAATTATCTCTCTAAGGGGGCCGGGGCCCAATGTAGTTTTCTTCTTTATATGAGCGATACAAAAAGTGAAAATTACTAATTCTCATATTTCCCGTTTAGGTAGAAGCATGATACTTTTTGAATATGAGAAATACATAACTGCAATGGTAAAAGAAGTTTAAAAAATCACTCCCGTGGGGGACGGGGCCAAAATTTATTTGTTCGAAAATAAGAACAGACTCATCACGTATTCTCTAACTTTTGGGGATGGTAGAAGCATAAAAGGTTGGAAATTTGTTGAGGAGGAACTCACGATAAAAATTAACAAAGAAAAATTTTAAAACTTCTGCTCATGTGGGGCCAACGTTTTTAAATTTGAAAACAACTAATTCCCCTATGTTTGAGTAGGTAGAAGTATGAACTTTTCGAAAGATGTTTAGTACTCTTCTGCGATGGTAACAGGCGAAAAAAATATTTATAACACTTATAGGGAGCCTGGTGCCCAAAAAAAGTGTTGTTTTTTTACTCATATACAAAATATTACAATTGATAATCTTTAATTCTACTATTTTGAATAATGGGAATTCGTAAAGTTGTTAATTACACTACCGCGATGGTGCAGTCTTAACTGGTGTGCCAGAGTCTTGGGATTGCTGGTATAGAATTGCAGACATTATGCTTTTCGGATAGGCAATTGTATTTGACGTGCTTTAAGATAAATGCACCCTTTTACTTCATGCAAAAAAAAAACAACAGTAAAGTACGCTTCTAAAGAAAACCTCATTTAAAACCCGTGAGAAGCCGGATATTTGCCTCTAGTATATATATCTATACTAATAAAAGGGAAAGCCCTGACTCACTCACTCACACATTCATTACTAATTCTCCAACTTCCCGTGTAGGTAGAATTATGAAACTTTGGGAATTTGTTGGGTAACGTCTGACTACGAAATAGGAGAAAAAGAATTTTGAAAATCTCACTCATGGGGGGGGGGCCGGGGCCCCAAAACTATTTTTCTCCTTATATAAGCAATATGCTAATTGAAAATCAATAATTCATCTATTTCCCGTGTAGGTAGAAGCATGAGACTTAAGAAATGTTTTGAGTACATGCTTCAAACAATAATTGGCAAAAGAGAATATTAAATTTCCCACACTTTGGGGCTGGGGCCCCTAAAACGATTTTTTTATTAAATGAGCTATATAAACATTGACAATCACTAATTCTCCTATTTTCCGAGTACGTAGACTCATCAAATATTGGGGAGTTTATAAATACACTTTCACGATGCTAGCAGGTGAAATAATTTTTAAATTTCTCTTACTGGGGGGCTGGGGGCCAAAATTTAAAAACTAAAAATCACTATTTCTTCCATTCGCCATGTAGGTGGAGAGCATGAAACTTTAGGAAGTTGTTGAGTTTAATCTCCCAAAGATAATTAGTGAAAGGGAATGTTAAATGCCCAATCATAAAGTTACGGGAGCCCAAAAAAGGGGGCCCCATAAAAAATGTGTCCCCTTATATGAGCTATTTCCAAATTGCAAATCAATAAATCTCCTATTTCCCGTATAGTTTGAAGCATGAAAATTTGTAAATTTTTTTAGTACATGCTTCCGATGATAATTGGCAAAAGAGAATGTTAAATTTCCCACTAATGGGGGTCAAGGCCCCAAAACATTTTTTTCTTTATATGAGCTATACACAAATTGAAAGTCACTAATTCTCCAATTTCCCATATAGGTAGAAGCATGAAACTTTTGAAATTTTTTGAGTACAAGCTCCCGACAATTGGCAAAAATATGTGAGAATTCTTTCTATTTGGGTACTGGGGGCCCGAATATATTTTTTCTTATATTAAAAAACAACTTATCACTAATTCTCCAATTTTCCGTGTAGGTAGGAGCATGAAAATTTGGGTAATTGTTATATACCCTCTCAGGACAAATGTTGGTGTAAAAGGATTTTGAAATTCACACTTATGGGGGCCGGGACCCCAAAAACGTATTTTTTTCTTATATGAGATTTATAAAAATTGAAAGTTACTGAATCTCTTATTTCTCGAGTAGGTAGACTCATGAAACGTTGTTGAATTTATAATTACACTTTCACGATGGTAGCAGATAAAAACATATTTTAAAATATCCCTTACTGGGGGCCGGGGGGCAAAATGTAGTTTCTTTCCTAATATAAACTATACAAAAACTACACATAACTATTTCCCCCATTCTCCATTTAGGTAGACGCATAAAACTTTGGGAAGTTGTTGAGAACAATCTCCAGATGAAAGTTGGCGAAAGAGAATGATAAATTTCCACTCACAGGGGGTCGGGGGCCAAAATATATTTTTTTCTTATATTAAAAACCGACTCATCACAAATAGGCAAACGCATGAAACTTTGGGGGTTTGTTAACTACACTTCCACGATGGTAGCAGGTGAATAATTATTTAAAACATTCTGTACTGTGGGCTGGGATGCCAAAATGTAGTTTTTCCCTAATATTAACTATATAAAAATTAAAAATCCCTAATTCTCCCATTCACTATGTAGGCAGAAGCATACAACTTTAGGAAGTTGTTGGGTACCCTTTCCCGACAAAAATTAGCGTAATATAATTTTAAAATTCACACTCATTTCACACACGTTTTTTTTCCAAATATGTGCTATATACAAATTGAAAAGCACTATTTTTCTTATTTCCCAAATAAGTAACGCATAAAACGTTGGGGATTTTTTAAATACACTTCCACGATGGCAGCAGATGAAATGATATTTAAAATATTCCTTGGTGGGCGCTGGAGACCAAAAGATAGTTTTTTTATGCACTCACTCACTTATCACTAATACTCCATCTTCCCGCAGCAAAGCGCGGGCAAATTGCTAGTANTATATATATATATGTATATATGTTGGTAAAAAGTAATTTTTTAAAAGACATACATTTCTTTCTCTAGTCGTGTAAATGTAAATAATTTTATTTAAGATAAACAATTCTTTTAGTAAGTGTTCAATTTCCTTTTTTAAATATATATATTAGTGAATGTCATTGTATTAATTTATTTATCTTCGTATGATCTTTTTCATTGGGTTTTTAAAAAGTATTTATTTTGACTTGACAAACCAAAAGCTCGGAGGTACACTTGACTGTACACACTTTTAGACTATTTAAAGAAATTTAATAAATTGGAACTCATGGTTAATTTTAGAACAAGTTAATAAGGTAATATAGGTGTTCTTAAAACAAAAGCTTATACAAATCCTGCTTCACTAAACACGTTTAGAGACAGAATTACATCGCCTTTATTATTTTTTTTAATGAATCAAAATTTCGTGAGCAGCTGTTACCACAACCAAAGCCACAACAACTGTGACAACAAAGTCTACGACATTCTCATCTATAAGAAGTACACCAACAGGTACGTTATTTATAGAACTGCATAGCAGATATTTTTTGTTGTTGTTATTTTGTTTCAATACATTCTTTATTTTTTTTACATCTGTATATATACTTGCAGATCTACCCGGCTTCAATCGGACACGTTTTAGCCATCCCGTTTTGAACCTTACCCATTATGACACCGATCAATAAATTGGTCCCGTTCTTGGTCGAATATATTTCATTTGCTCTCCACCCTACCCCTCCACCCCCGTATGATTCAAAAGTTCTTTGAGATTCGAAACCCCATTATAATCCCATTGTGTAATTGGATCCCATTCGTATAATAAATTATTTTCCCATGTAATAAGTATAATTTAATGGGATCACATAGTTCAGAAGTATCACATTGTATAGAGTGATCCCGTTTTGATAGAATCCCCTGACCTCATATGATTGCATACTTCATTTGACATTCTGTTGTTGTAACAAAAAGCAAAGCAGTTATATATGTCACATTACCCATGCAAATACTCTTAGCGATTGAAAAACTGTTTCCAATTGCATGTATGTATCCCATTAAATCCCCTTATTATTAGCGGTACAATAGACTGTTGACCAACTTTCTGGGCATCATTTTATGTAGCGAGAGATATGATTCAGTATGGTAGTAATTAATAAAACATGCGCGATCTTTTAGTTCGCACTCGCCTCCCCACTTCACCCAACCATCTGGGTACTTTACCCTGCGGCTACTTCATTGTAAGACATGTCCTTTGTTGTACAAAATGACCAGATATTCTTCCCTAACGGGATATTTAAGATTAAGGATGGCTTTATTTGCACTATCCGCAATGTTTTCTACACCATTGTATGTAAGCGCTGTACTTTGAAATACATGAGGGAGACGAGGCGGTCTTTTTCGTGCCGCATGTCTGAACACATTCGGGTGATTACACAAGACAGTTCAATGGACGCGACCATATTGGCGTCAAAGACCTGGCAGCCACAGACATTATCTCGTGCACAAACGCACCCGGGCGGGACAAGTTTGAAAACATTTAATAGAAAATCATGGTACACTCGCCAAAAAATGGGATGAATGTGGTGATCGCTTTGACCACCTAGGCATTTTGCCCCACCCACTCTCTGGATTCCTATATAAACTCGCTCTGTCATCTCTCAGCTTTTTTTTCTTCGATTCTTATGATTTCACCGCAGTTAAGTTTCTTAATTAGTATTTTTTTATATTTGTTTTATTTGTGTATTGTATGCCCGTTGAAAAAGGCCATTTGCGGAAACATTTGCTGTTTTGCTACGCTTGTCAGGCTAACCCTTACCTGGTTTACGCCTTTTCCATTTAATTTTCATCATTAGCGGCGTGCGTCTGAACTATGGAAAAGCTTTTTGCCGGACAGAGGAATCTTTGCATTTGCTTTTACCGGTTTCCATCATGTATCATTAAAGCTCGGTTCTGTACATCGTGTTAAATGTACATATTGATTTTCCTAATCATACTGTATCATTGTACAGATGTTATTTCTATATCTACCATTATTGCTACATCCCTTTTTATAATTACCGAGCAACAAAGTCCATTCAAAAATGTACCTTCGTCGTTTCCGTGGAATGCCGTCTAGGAGTTTCAGTAGAAATTAGCAGAAGTGCACAAATAAAGATGGAAACACAGTTCTGAAAGAGGAACAACAAAATAAAATAAAAACTCCATGTAAATTTTTTTCTATATGGAAATGCGATGTCATTATTCTTTTCCAGCTATTGGATGATAATTACCTTTTTGTTATATAGGATGTAAGATTTGCACTTTTAAAATTAAAAAAAAAGGTATTTTAAATCTTGAGAGTGTAATGATGATTTTGGATTAATCAAGCAAGCAATTATTTCACGTTCGTAAGCTCAGACGAGAAGAACGAGAGTTAAATGTGATAGTTCTAGAATAAATAATTTATATGTATAAGTATGTATATATATATATATATANATTTATTTATTTATTTATTTATTTATTTATTTATTTACTTTTTAAAATTTCTATGTCAATCGGAGAATATAATACGCTTTTATAGGTGTAGTAGTTCAAAATTTGAATCCTTTTGTTGTGTATAAATGCAATTTTATTCTCTCTTGTTCTTTTAGCTTTGATGATCTAACGAATTGAGTTAGTTTTATTTATTTGGAATATTAACAATTTAAAAAAATTGATACTAAGACAAAATACATAGTAAAATTACAAGTTTATAAAATGCAAAATTCTTAAGAGTAATAATAATTGAGGAATTAGGTTAAAATCCCTATGTACATAAAATATAAAAAAAAATTAAACAAATGCTTAGGTTTTAAAAAGGTAAAATTTTAAAAATGTATTTAATAGAAGCTACCCCGCTATTTTAAGACCTGCACTAAAATGCATCTTTGGTATGGGACCCAAACTCAAATGAAAATATTTATGAGGACCGAAAAATCTGACAGAGATATTACTGGAATTAGACAAAATTGATAAACATTAGTTACATCATTCAATCTTGAAATACTAGAGTAGGGGTCTACAACTTTTCAGCACGAGGGCCGCATTAACTGTCATACACACTTACGGAGGCCGACTACACATAAAGGTCCCAATAAGAAAGAATTAAAATATAGAATTTGGACTATTTATATATTTAAAATATGTATATTTATATTAAGATCATTATTTAATATTATAGTTAATATTATTTAATAATACATTGTTACACTTGTATTAGTGGAAATTGTGATAATCTTTCTTTGATACCAAAATAGTAAATATTTTGGGCTTTAGATTAGATGTCTCTTACATTAAAAGTGACCTGATATTATAGTCAGACAAGTTAGCTCTCAAATTGTTCTTCAAGTATATCATCCTCGAATATGTCTGTTCACACAAGTATGTTGTTCCAAAGACTGAAAGGTATTTGAAGCAAAAGCTTTGGCATTAGGGAAGTCTTCCTTGGGCAAAGACTATTATAAACTAAAATGTCCTTCCTTGAACTTGTACTTAAAGATGTCATTTGCTTGCAAATCAATGACTTTCAGCTGCCATTAATTTGAGAAAATGGCCACATCGGCTTCTGATGTATTTTGAAATAACATAACTGTTCCTGCCTTTTAATCCAAATCAGAAAACCGCTCCTGAAACTGAAGCTGCAGGTTTTTGATGATCTCGCATGCAAATGATGTGGTGAACTTAGCTGTTGCTTTAGCCATGAAACCATTGCCCTGCTGATAGTTTTGATCGTGGCAGTTATGTCGGGGCCGTTATCTCGGGGCCGTTTTGTCCGAGGTCGTCTTGACGGGTCACCATTGAACTACTTATGGTTAAATATATCTTCTAACAAAATTATTATTTTTAATACATACTTAAATTATGAGCATTTTAAAAAATGCCCAAACAGAAAAAAAAATTGTCAAGGAAAAAACATATTGAAAGAAGTGATTATGAGGTCTTAGATCAAAATCCCAACTTTTGTACCACTTGGTGATAAAAATATTATCTTTATGTTTTTTTTTTTATTAATCATCAAAAAGTTTCTATACAGCCACATTAATTTTAAATTATAAAAATTATTTTAAAAATTTCATATAATTGCCTTATTTTAACTGATTTTTTTATAGTTAAATAGAAAGATTAACTAAAACTGGTAATATGTTAATTACAAATCTTGATTCTTTTTTTTTTTATTTTCACACATAATAATTGTAATTGTAAGAAATTTTCAAATAAATATGTTTTTTATTTATCAAACCTTTAAGTAGAATTCCTTAAAATACCGGGTGAGAAATGAGACTGAGCAAAATAAAAAAGAATTAAATGGAAATTTTGTCCATCATATGCATAGCTTTTATTTTATTGTTCGTGCTGATTTAAAAAAAAAAAAAGAAAAAGTTCTTAATTTGTGTTATTTCTCTAAGGTCTTTAAGACTTTGGAAATAAGTCAAAAAACAAACAAATGTATAATGCCTTTTTAGCGCATTTTCGAGATGTCGAAATCGCTATTGCACCCGTTTTGTCCGTCCGTCCGTCCGTCCGTCATCACCCTTGATCACAGCATCCATAAGTCCTAGACCCATGATGTATATATGTTTTTTGTATGCCCTGACCTGCCATTTGTGTATCAACACTCAGTTACTCGATCCGTTTAAAAACCCCGTTAAAACTATCAAAAAATATTTCGAATCGAGAGGCCCAAAATACGTTTTTTCTTAAACGTTTACGATTTTTTTCACTATTCAATTATTAAAGGTCTTGACAAATAATGATAAATGTATCCATTATATCCATCGTAAAATAAACAGTTGTTTTGAGCTTTATGTCTTGCCCTCAATGGGCCCCTGGGGCCCTTAATATCGTTTTTGCCTATATAAGCTATATAAAAATTAGTTTAAGCGATAGCTACTTGCTACATTGATGGATCTTAACCAAACTTAGTATATAAATACTTGATAGTCAATATTAAAATATTATAGGGCTCTAAACTCCTAATTGCAACTCCTTCGAGGCTGGGGGCCTAAAATACCTGTTTTCTTAAACATTTAAGATTTTTTTCACTATTCAATTATTAAAGGTCTTGACAAATAATGATAAATGTATCCATTATTATCCATCTTAAAATAAACAGTTATTTTGAACTTTATATCTTGCCCTGAATGGGCCCCTGGGGCCCTTAATGTAGTTTTTTTGCCTATATAAGCTAAATACAAATTAGTTTAAGTGATAGCTACTTGCTACATTGATGGATCTTAACCAAACTTGGTATATAAATACTTGATAGTCAATATTAAAATATTATAGGGCACTAAACTCCTAATGGCAATTTCTTCAGGGTTGGGGGTCCAAAATACCAGTTTTAGTAAACGTTTAAGATTTTATCCCTCAATTTAATTATTAAAGTTCTTAACAAATAATGATAAATGTATCTATTATTGTCCATCTTAAAATAAACAGTTGTTTTGAAATTTATATCTTGTCCTGAATGGGCCCCTGGGGCCTTTAATCTCATTTTTTTCTAATATGAGCTATACAAAAATTAGTTTATGCGTTAGTTACTGAGTAAATGAATGGATCTTAACCAAACTTTGTATAAAAAAACTCTGTATCCCATATTAACATAATAAAGGGCAATGAACTTCTAATGTCCATTTCATCGGGGCCGGGGGGCCCCAAATGTCTTTTTCGTAAATTTTAAAGATATTTTTCCCATTCATTTTTTAACAATCTCGATAAATATATTCATAATGAAACGGAATAAAAATGAACACATTTTTTTCAATTGACATCTTTCACTGAATGTTGCCGGGGGCCCCTAAATATGTTTTTCCTTCTATATCTATCTCTTTATTGTGTGTGTGTGAGTGTATGTCCTTTAAAGCTGACTAAAACATGTATCCCATTGTCATGAACATTTTTGTGACCGATGAGTACCCTTCCAGAATGGTAACTGGCTACTTTTTTTTTCTCCATTTAACACTGAAAGGGCGCCGGGGGTCGATAATGTCATTTTTTGCTAATATGAGCTATATAAAAATTAGTTTAAGCGCTCACTACTTGCTATATTGATGGATCTTAACCAAATTTTGCAATTATATTCTTGATAGCCAATATTAAAATACCATAGAGCACTTAACCCCTAATGGCAGCCCCATCGGTGCTGGTTTATAGCTGACTAAACCATGTATTCGGTCGTAATGAAACTTTTGCAGACTATTGCGTACACTCCCAGGAAGTTAACAGGTAATTTTCTTCGTCAATTAAACACACATGGGGCGCCGGTGGTCCATAATGACATGTTTTGCTTATATGAGCAATAGAAAATTAGTTTGAGCGCTAGCTACTTGGTAAATTGATGGATCTTAACCAAATTTTGTTTTTAAAAAAAATTTGATAGCCAATATTAAAATACTATAAGGTCCTAAATTTTTAATGACCATTTCTTCGGGGCTGGGGGTACCAATTGTCTTTTTTTAGGGGGGGGGTTGGTTAATGTTTAAGAGATTTTGTCAATTCAATATTTAATTAACGACAAATATATCTATTATCATGCAAATTGAAATGAACATCGTTTTCAACTTTACATCTGGCTTTAAATGAACCCCATCATGTCTTTTTTTTTCTTTAATTAAGTTTATGCGTTAGGTTTTGTGTAAAAGAATTGATCTTAACCAAAATTTGTTAACAAAATCTTGGTAGCCTATATTAAAATTATATAGGGCACTAAACTTCTAATGTAATTTACTTTTGGGCCGGGGGCCCCGAATGTCTGTTTTTGGTATAAGATATATTCCCTATTTAATTTTTAGCAATCTATAGGAAGATATATGAATGATGAAACTGAATTAAAAAGAACAGCTTTTTGAAATTGACATCTTGCGCAGAATGGGCACAGGGGCCCCTAAATGTCGTTTTTAGCGCATTTTCGAGAAGTCGAATGCGCTATTGCACCCGTTTTGTCCGTCCGTCTGTCATCACCCTAGATCTCAGCAACCATAAGTCCTAGACCCATGGTGTATATATGTTTTTTGTATGTCCTGACCTGCCATTTGTGCATCAACACTCAGTTACTCGATCCGTTAAAAAACCCCGTTAAAACTACCAAAAAACATTGCGAATCGAGAGATAACACTGGCGCAGGCAACGGCCGCCATTGCCGGAAGTCGAATACATCGTTTTTCAAGCATTGAAGAGTTAAAGTTATTGGTTAGTGGTGCGAAAGCGTGCAAAAGAATTAGTTTTTTTTTGTTGACGTCATTAGAATATGTGTAACAGTTTAGAGAGTTTTACGTCATCATTTGTGGTGATTTCAATCAAGATCTTAGCGGCCCAGGGGCAGAAATTGAAAACTTTTTCGAAACAAGCTTCAACATTCAACTACTTTCAACAAGATTGGCAACCACGATCTATCAAACAACAATTGATGGAGTATTTGGGCGATTAGCTGATTACAATTTAGAATGTTTCATTTATGAGTCCTATTTCAGTGACCACAAACCACTTGTAGTTAGATTAAAGAGAAAAAAATTTTTTTTAAAATGTAAAGAAATGACTTTTAAATAATTTTTTTTCAGGTATATTCATTACACAAGAAAATTCATAAAAATATGTCTAAAATCTAAATACAATTACTGATAACTACATAATGCTGATATCTAACATAAGTACTGATACATAATACGAAAATGCGCTAACACGTCCTGAGTCCAAAAAGGGACCAGGCTTAACATGATTTTTTCATTTATACCTTTACAAAAATTAGTGTTAACTTAAGTTACTAAGAAAATAACGGATCTTGCCAATTTTAGTACATAAAAACTTAAGAGTCTATAAATATTTTCTATAAGGAACTGAACTCTTAATGTCCATTCCCTTTTTTAATTCCCCAATCAATTTTACACGATATTGAGAAACAAAGCTTGAGTACAATGGCGATAAAAAAAATAAATTATTACTTATTTTATAGCCCCGCCCCTTAATTTCGTTTTTTTTTTCTTTATTTTTTTCAAAGCTTTATATATATATATATATTTTTTGTATCCATTTGCTAGGAAACTTTGACTTTTTTGCACACTTCTGTGTAGGTTTTTGGCATAGTAGTTTTTAAAACAGATCACGCATTGGATTCTCTAGACATTTTTACTGAGATCATTTTGAGCTTTATATCTTGTCGTGAATGGGCCCTGGGGCCCTTAATGTCGTTTTTTTTTGCTTATAAAAATTCAAGAGTCTCTAAATAATTACTATAGGAAACTGAACTCTTTATGTTCATTCCTTCGGGTAGGCGGACCCAAATTTTTTTGTAATGCACGTTAATAATTTATTTCCCCAAGCAATTTTACACTATATTGAGAAACATAACTTATTTTAGAGCCTAGCCCTTTAATGTCGTTTTTTTTCTTTTTTTAAGCTTTTAATTTATTATTTTATTTATCTATTTGCTATGAAACTTGGACTTTTTTCACACTTCCGTGTAGGTTTCTGGCATAATTGTTTTTAAAAAAATATCACTCATTGGATTCTTAAATTGTCATTTTTACTGAGATCGTTGCAACGCACGACCGTGTCTGCTAGTATATATATAACACGCATTTGTTGTCCGTCAGTCTGTCTGTCTGTTCCCTAATAACTCAAGATCCAGACAACCCAGTAAAGAGAAATTCAGTAAACGTACACACAATTATATGGGGAAGGTTCTTAAATAGGTTTCGTTCCATAAATTCACAATCGTGGGCGCCGGGGGCCCAAAAGCTTTTTTTTCCTAATTTGAGCTATATAAAAAATGAAAATCAACATTTTTTCTATTTCTCGAGGAGGCAGAAGCATGAAATTTTAGGAAATTGTTGAGTACACTTCTGCAATGGTAACAGGCAAAAATATATTTAAATTACATCTTTCTGGGGGCTGGGGGCCAAAATGTAGTTTTTTCCCTTATATGAACTATATATAAAAACAGCAAATCACTAATTATCTTATTTTACGGATAGGTAAAAGTATGAAACTTTGGCAAGTTGTTAAGTACGCTACCCCGACGATATTTTGCGAGAAATAATTTGAAAATTTCCCACTCATGGGGTGCCGGCGGCCCATATGTAGGTTTTTTTTGTACTAATATACGCTTTATAAATACTGAACATCCCCCATTCGACTATTTTCTGTGTAGGTAGAAGAATGAAACTTTGGGAAGTTGTTAAGTACACTCTCCTAACGCTAATTGGCACAAACAAATTTTAAACTTCCCACTCATTTGGGGTCGGGGGCCAAAATGTAGTTTTTTCTTATATAAAAAACTCACTCATCACTAATTCTCAAATTTACCATGTAGGTAAAACCATAAAACTTTTGGAAATTCTTGAGCATACTCTCCCGACAATAATGGCAATCGTTGCCTAAATTCCCACTCATGGGGCCCGGGTGCCCAAGAACATTTTCCCCCCGTTAGTTGAGGTATATAAAATTGACAATAACTAATTCTCCTATTTCCCGAGTAGGCAGAAGCATGAAATTTTAGGATTATTGTTTAGTACATTTCCCAAATTATCGCAGGCGAAATTATATTTTGATTATCACTTTCTAGGATCCAGGGGCCCAATTTATTTTTCTATATGTGATATATAAAAATTTAAAATCACTACTTCTCCTATTTCCCGTGTAGTTAGAAGTAAGAAACTTTGGAAAGTTGTTGTACGCTACCCCGACGATATTTTTCGAGCAATAATTTTAAACTTCCAACTCATGGGGAGCCGGGGGCCTAAATGTATTATTTTTACTAATATACGCTATATAAAAACAGAAAATCCCCCATTCGGCCATTTCCCGTGTAGGTAGAAGAATAAAACTTTAGGAAATTTTTAAATACACTCTCCTAACGCCAATTCGCAAAAAAGAATTTAAAAATTCCCACTCTTGGGGGCTAGGGGCCCAAATGTAGTTTTCTCTTAAATTAAAAACCGTATTATCTCTAATTCTCAAATTTACCGTATACGTAAAGACATGAAACTTTTGGAAGTTTTTAAGCACTCTCTCCTAACAAAATTTGATTAAAAAAATAAAATTCTCACTCAGGGTGGCGCTGATGTGCCCAAATGTACTTTTTCCTTAAATGAACTGTATTTCACATCTCCAATGGTAAAAGGTGAAAAAATATTTAAATAATCTTTCTAAGGGGGCAGGGGCCTAATGTAGTTTTCTTCTTTATATGAGCGAAAATTACTAGTTCTCCTATTTCCCGTTTAGGTAGAAGCATGATACTTTGGGAAGTTGAGCAATACATATCCGCAATGGTAAGAAGAGTAAAAAGAAATCACCCCCCATGGGGCCGGGGCCAAAATGTATTTTTTCATATATAAAAAACAGACTCATCACGTATTCTCTAATTTTCGGTGACGGTAGAAGCATAAAAGTTTGGAAATTTGTTGAGGAGGCACTCACGACGAAAATTAACAAAGAAAAATATTAAAACTCAAGCTCATGTGGGGCCGGCAGCCCAAATACGATATTCCCTTACATTGGCTATGTAAAATATAAAAACCACTAATGAAATTTTCGAAAGTTGGTGAGTGCACTTCTGCGATGGTAACAGCCGAAAAAAAAAATTATTGGGACACTGGTGCCACAAAATAATGTTGTTTTTTTACTCATATAAGGTATATAAAATTGAAAATCTTTATTTCTACAATTTGGAATAATGGGATTTCGGAAAGTTGTTAATTATACTATCACGATAGTGCAGTCTTAATTGGTGTCTTGGGATTGCTGGTATAGAATTACAGACACTATGCTTTTCGGATAAGCAATTGTACTTTACCTGCTTTAAGATAAATGTACCCTTTTAATTTTTACTTCATGCAAATAGACAGTTTAGTACCCTTCTTCAGAAAACCTCATTTAAAACCAGTGAGAAGCCGGGTACTTGCCTCTAGTATATATATAAGACGCATTTGTTGTCTGTATGTCTGTCTATCTGTCTGTTCCCGTATAACTCAAGATCCAGACAACCCAGTAAAGTGAAATTTGGTAAACGTACACAGACTCATATGGGAAAGGTTCTTAAATAGGTTTCGTTCCATAAATTCTCACCCTTGGGCGCCGGGGGCCCAAAAGGTTTTTTTGTGCTTATTTGAGCTATATAAAAAATGAAAATCAACAATTTTTCTATTTCTTGAGGAGGCAGAAACATGAACTTTTAGGAAATTGTTGAGTACACTTCTGCAATGGTAACTGGCAAAAATATATTTATATGACCTCTTTCTGGGGGCTGGGGGCCCAAATGTAGTTTTTTCCCTTATATGAACTATATAAAAAACTAAAAATCACTAATTATCTTATTTTACGGATAGGTAGAAGTTTGAAAGTTTGGCAAGTTGTTAAGTACGCTAACCTGACGATATTTTGCGATAAAGAATTTTAAATTTCCCACTCATGAGGAGCCGGGGGCCCAAATGTAGTTTTTTTGGTACTGATATACTCTATATAAATACTGAAAATCCCCCATTCGACTATTTCCCGTGTAGGTAGAAGAATGAAACTTTGGGAAATTGTTAAGTACACTTTCCTAACGCTAATTTGCAAAAAAGAATTTTTAACTTCCCACTCATTATGGGCTGGGGGCCAAAATTTAGTTTTTTCTTATATAAAAAAACTTACTCATCACTAAATTATCAAATTTACCGTGCAGGTAAAACCATGAAACTTTTGGAAATTCTTGAGCATACTCTCCCGAAAATAATGGCAATCGTTCCGTAAATTCCCACTCATGGGGGCTGGGGGCCCAAAAACATTCCCCCCCCCCCCCCGTTATTTTAGGTATGTAAGATTGAAATTAACTAATTCTCCTATTTCACGAGTAGGCAGTAGCATGAAATTTTAGGATATTGTTTAGTACATTTCCCAAATTATCACACGCGAAAATATGTTTATATTATTAATTTCTGGGGTCCAGGGGACCAAATGTTTTTTTCTATATGAGATATATGAAAATTGAAAATCACTAATTCTCCTATTTCCAGTGTAGGTAGAAGTATGAAACTTCAGCAAGTTGTTAAATACGCTACCCCGACGATATTTTGCGAGAAAGAATTTTAAACGTTCCCCTCATGGGAAGCCCAAATGTAGTGTTTTTTTTACTAATATACGCTATATAAATACTGAAAATCCCCATTCGACTATTTCCCGTGTAGGTAGAAGAATGAAACTTTGGGAAATTGTTAAGTACACTCTCCTAACGCTAATTTGCAAAAAGATCTTTAGAATTCCCATTCTTGGGGGCTAAGGGCCCAAATGAAGTTTTTTCTTGTATTAAAAACCGTATTATCTCTTATTCTCAAATTTACCGTATACGTAAAGACATGAAACTTTTGGAAGTTTTAAAACACTCTCTTTCAACAAAAATTGATAAAAAGTCTTTTAAAATTCTCACTTATGGTGGGGCTGGTGTGCCTAAGTGTATTTTTTCATTAAATGAGCTGTATTTCATATCTCCAATGGTAACAGATGACAACATATTTAAAATATCTCTGTAAGGGGCCGGGGCCCAATGTAATTTTCTTTTTTATATGAGCGATATAAAAGTTAAAATTACTAATTCTCCTTTTTCAAGTTTAGGTAGAAGCATGATACTTTGGGAAGTTGAGCAATACATATCCGCAATGGTAAGAGGAGTAAAAAGCAATCATTCCCGTGGGGGCCGTGGCCTAAATGTATTTGTTCAGATATAAAAACAGACTCATCACGTATTCTTTAATTTTCGGTGACGGTAGAAGCATAAAAGTTTGGAAATTTGTTGAGGAGACACTCACGACGAAAATTAAAAAAGAAAAATGTTAAAACACCTGCTCATGGGGGGCCGGCAACCCAAGTACGTTTTTTCCTTACATAAGCTTTATAAAATTTAAAAACCCTTAATTATCCTATGTTCGAGTAGGAAGAAGTATGAAATTTTCGAAAGTTGTTGAGTACACTTCTGCGAGGGTAACAGGCGAAAAATATATTTATAACACTTATTGGGAGCCTGGTGCCCAAATATAGTGTTGTGTTTTTTTACTCATATAAGCATATAAAAATTGAAAATCTTTAATTCTACTATTTGAAATAATGGGAATTCGGAAAGTTATTAATTACACTATCACGATGGTGCAGTCTTAACTGGTGTGCCAGAGTCTTCGAATTGCTGGTATGGAATTGCACACACCATGCTTTTCGGATAGGAAATTGTATTTGACCTGCCTTAAGATAAATGTTCCGTTTCACTTCATTTAAATAAACAGTACTTACGCTTCTACAGAAACCTCATTTAAAACCCGTGCGAAGCAAATGTTTTTTTTTTCTATATGAGCTATATAAAATTGAACATCACTAATTCTCCTATTTCCAGTGTAAGTAGAAGTATGAAACTTCAGCAAGTTGTTTAGTACGCTATCCCGACGATATTTTGCGAGAAAGAATTTTAAACTTTCCCCTCATGGAGAGCCGGAGGCCCAAATACAGTTGTTGTTTTTTTACTAATATACGCTATATAAATACTGAAAATCCCCCATTCGACTATTTCCCGTGTAGGTAGAAGAATGAAACTTTGGGAAATTATTAAGTACACTCTCCTAACGCTAATTTGCAAAAAGAATTTTAGAATCCCCATTCTTGGGGCAAAGGGACAAAATGAAGTTTTTTCTTCTATTAAAAACCGTCTTATCTCTAATTCTCAAATTTACCATATACGTAAAGACATGAAACTTTTGGAAGTTTTTAAACACTCTCTCGCAACAAAAATTGATAAAAAGACTTTTAAAATTCTCACTCTTGGTGGGGCTGGTATGCCTGAATGTACTTTTTTCCTTAAATGAGCTGTATTTCACATCTCCAATGGTAACAGGTGAAAAAATACTTAAATTGTCTCTTTAAGGCGGCAGGGGCCCAATGTAGTTTTCTTTTTCATATGAGCGATATAAAAAGTGAAAATTATTAATGTAAGCTATTTCAAGTTTAGGTAAAAGCATGATACTTTGTGAAGTTGAGCAATACATATCCGCAATGGTAAGAGGAGTAAAAAGAAATCACTACCCTGGTAGCCTGGGCCAAAATGTATTTGTTCGGATATAAAAAAAAGGTTCATCACGTATTCTCTAATTTTCGGTGACGGTAGAAGCATAAAAGTTTGGAAATTTGTCAGGAGGCACTCAGAACGAAAATTAATAAAAAAATCTTTTTAAACTCCAGCTCATGAGGGCCCGGTGTTGCAAAATAAATCCTCTCCCATACAGAGTCTCCCCCAGGAGGTTCCATTTTAAAACAAACTCTCCCCCGGAGAAAATATTTTGCTCCCAATTAAAATAAATCCTTCCCTACCCTGTAAAATAATGTCTCCCCCAAAATAAACCCGCCCCCATCACACTTTCGATATTAAACAAAGAGATCATTGAAAAACAAAAGAATAAAGAATACTTACTTTTGTATTTCTTTAATATTCATAATTGTTTACTATAATACTATTTATGGCAGTGGCGTAGATATACAGAGATATGAGGGGCTGAGGAACATATCGTTTGACTTTTCTCAGGGGGGTAACATAATTTGAAAATTGCTTAATTATTTGATTTTTTCACCACTGTACAAATTGACGCACATGGAGTTTTTGGTGTATAAGGGCAATTGTTTTGTTTCATAAAGGAAGGATTAAGTCTTTGAAGGCATGAGTTTTTGTTTTTATAAACGGCCAAGTCACACAAATGCCTGGTTTTCAGACATCCTTTGTTGAAGTCGGGGAAAAGGGGGGGGGGAGCGACCCAATTAAGTAAAGGCACGTGGGGGGCTAACAAAAATCAGGCTAGGCAACTGACCTGTTTAACATATAACCCGATTATACAGTGTTTTTTTAACTCTGTGAATGAAGTGTGTTGAGAGAAGCAGGGGCTAGGCTTAATTTGAGGGGTGGTGCTGGTGGTGCTGACAGCACTGGGTGACAATATAACAAGGGGTGACATTCCTGTTATGTGGCACTTGAATTATAGGTGGAGTTTTATTGGTTTAGTCGTGATGGAGTGACATGTGGGCTTATAGCAGTGGGTTACGAAAACGTATTGACGCTCCGCTTCTGGCAAATACGGAATCCTTCCATGTTCACAAATTCGTCTCCAGCTCCGGGTTCGGCCATATTTCACTGTATTATTATAAATTTGGTCAAATCCTAGTATTTATATATATATATATATATATATATATGTGTGTGTGTGTGTGTGTTTGTATGTGAAAATACTACTGTTTTCCTTACATTAAAATAACATTTAATTAGAGTTGGCCTTAAAACTTTAAATTTAAATGTATCATTTCAAATAATACATTGCAGGACATTACAATAATATCAAGCACTAACGTAAATAATTTTAAAACAATTAAATAACATAGCCTACAAACAAATACTTACAAAAATGTGAAGTAAGTGATTAGCTTACAAAATGATTAAGGAAAGTTTTAAACGTATCAATGTTCCACGTTTCCTTTGTCCACGTTTGACTGTTCTATCTTTGGGAAACAAGATGACAATTATTTAACACACACACACAACAGCGCATGTCATCAATAAAAAAGCCCACCTCTAAGCTACACCTTCAATCTCTTGGGCCTTAATTAAGGAAATTGACTTTATACCTAACTAATTCCACGGCACGCGAATTTCAAACTAGCTAAGCGTGCGCCTCACCAAAACCATGTTACACAATATATTTAACCTATCGGTAGACTACAATCCTAGCTACGACACTCATTATTTAAACGTGTAAACTATTTTTGGGTCTAAATTTTAGCATGTGCTGTGTTTCTTGAGACGTATACAAAAAAAAAAAAAAAAAAAAAAAAAGTTAATCCTATTTAAAGGTTTTTCACTATTTTTTTAAAAAGTAAACTAATCATTTTTTTAAAATCCACAAACCTTGGCTACTTGGATTTGCTAATTTTTTTTGTTTGTTGCTGTAAATGAAATAAACTCTACGGGTAGAAGACTAGTGATATTTTTTAATTATTATAATGCACAAATAAAAATAACAACTTTCGTTTAAATCCTAACTCATGTTACAAACGTAATGAAAGACTTTAAAGCAACGTTCTCGTATTAATTAATCGTCTTAATATTTCAGTTTTATTTGTCTGTTATTCTTTTAAATAACTCTGGACAATTAACCAAATCTAAATATGTGTCTTTACGGGCATACACCCTCTTAACCTACAAATAGCTACGCCTCTGACTAAGCTTATGATTGTTGAATTCCCAATAATCATACACAAATACAAATTATGTTATAAGTCATAAAGTTTAATATAACAATTATTTATAATTTCAAATAATTAAGGGGAGGATTTATTTTAACAGGGGAGATTTGTTTTTAAAACAATTTCTCCGGCGGCGACATTGTTTTAAAATAAACTCTCCGGTGGAGACGTTATTTTGTGGGAGACTTTATTTCGTGACACCGGTAGCCCAAATACGTTTTTTCCTTACATAAGCTTTATAAAATTTAAAAACCAATAATTTTCCTATGTCCGAGTAGGTAGAAGCATGAAATTTTCGCAAACCGCAAGTTGTTGAGTACACTTCTGCGATGGTAACAGGCGAAAAAAATATTTATAACATTTATTGGGTTCCTGGTGCCCAAATATAGTGTTGTTTTTTTACTCATATAGGTTATATAAAAATTGAAAATCTTTAATTCTACTATTTGGAATAATGGGAAATCGGAAAGTTGTTAATTTCACTACCACGATGGTGCAGTCTTAACTGGTGTGCCAGAGTCTTCGAATTTCTGGTATAGAATTGCAGTCACAATGCTTTTCTGATATGCAATTGCATTTGACCTGCTTTAAGATAAATGTACCCTTTTACTTCATGCAAATAAACAGTATAATAAGCTTCTACAGAAAACCGCATCTATCTATCTATCTATCTATCTATCTATCTATCTATCTATCTATCTATCTATCTATCTATCTATCCATCTATCTCTCTATTTATCTATCTATATATCTATATATCTATCTATATATCTGTATATCCAGCTATCCATCTATCTATCTATCTATCCATCTATCTATCTATCTATCTATCTATCTATCTATCTATCTATCTATCTATCTATCTATCTATATATCTATCTATCTATCTATCTATCTATCTATCTATCTATCTATCTACCTATCTATATATCTATCTATCTATCTATCCATCTATCTATCTTTTTATCTATCTATATATCTATATATCTATCTATATATCTATATATCCAGCTATCTATCTATCTATCTATCTATCTATCTATCTATCTATCTATCTATCTATCTATCTATCTATAAAGTCAGCAAAATGTTGCAGACGCCGTAGCTATTTTGTAGGGAGATCGATGTGCAGCAGCTCTTCAGATCATCCCGTTACCGTAGGTCCTTATCAACAAAGTGTAATCACATATATGCATAAGATAGGAAAAATAGCGTTTCATGAAATGTTCATTGTGCTCATTTGTTTGGAAAAAGCTAGCGTGCATTGGTTTTTAACAAGTTGGCATTGAATATGTCCTTTGATGCATTGACGGCTTTGTTTTTACTAATAGCTCAGTGCAGAATACTCATAGTTAAGTTTGCATTAAAGATATTAGCTTTAAGTTGTCTGAACTTATTTTTAATATATTTTTCCTGAAATTGTTTAACGGAATTATCTTTAAAACTCAGTCTCAAATAACTCCATTAACATAAACACTGTTAGAAAACGTTTTTAAATCTGCGTTACTGTAAGGATATTTCCAAAACTCTGTAGATCTATATAAAAATTCAATAGCACTTTGTAAAATTCGTATAATATTGAACAACTAATGTCCTGCCCTCGTTATTCCACATTTAATTTAAAGACATCTCGACACGTTTAAACATTTATCTTCATCAAGCTCATTAATAACACATTCATACCTATAAACTTTGAATCTTGCACTGTCTGGTCCAGGACCTGTAATGTTACTTAATTCCAAATTTGATATTACACAACTTTGACAATTATAGCGTCTCCATCATAAAACAGACTGAAAGTAACAGATCCTATAAAATTTTCTTGTTGCATCAATTTAGCCCGGGAAGCTCCTGTCCGCTTTTCCTTATATAACCTTTATACATGTTTTTTTTTGTACCCAGTGAACAGAAAAAAACAACTTTTAAAAAACATGTGTAATCTCCTGCAAAAGGGTTCCGGCAACAAAGTTTGATTCTCAACACAATTTGTACATAAGCTTTTAATCAAATATTTTGACAAAATATGGCACAAAAGCTGTTTACAAATCCACTAGCTTTTATTTCAAAATTCTACGCGTTAGTGACTTTACAGCTGACTACGTTGATCTTGTTACACTTTTATATTTATGGTGCACTCTGAACAACATTTTTTAGACGGCGTCCATGATGTAATCGACACAGATGAAAATACCTATTTAGTTTGCATGAGGCCGATTTTAATCACAAAATGTTAATTATTGGAAAGGTCTTTGTACATAGGGTCGTATTTTCAATAAATAGCGTACAAATGTTTTCAACACTAACTGAAAGCCTTTCATTCATTATAATATTCTTCATATCCAGGTGCAGGTAAAAGCGTGATATTTTAAGAAACCGTTAAATACAGACTAACGATGATGACCGATGAAAACTAATTTTTAAATTACCACTCATGGGAGGACAGAGCCAGTATAAATGTTTTGATTTCCACATAAAGGCTTTATACGACTGTGACTACTGTTTAAATTGATGGGTCTTGACCAAACTTAGCACATACACATGTAGTGATTTATTTTTTTAATACTATGGTGCAATTAATTTCTTATGGCAATTCGTTTTCAGCCCTAGGTTAACAAATCTTTTTTTCTCTTTTTCATAAGCACTTAATAGTTCATTTGCCTTTACATTTTATATGATCAGTCCAAACTTAACAAAAGTATCCATCATGGTTTAGATTTAATCAATAGCTTACACAAATAGTGAAGGTTGGCCCTAAATGCCATTTTTTAATCCATAATATTAACTCGTGGCGTCTTGACAGTTTGTTTGCCGAGAAAACGTTGGATATGTTTTAAATTCACTTTCCTCTATGCTAGCGAGCTGAAATTTGCCTGACTCGTACCGACGATGAAAACGATCCATGAATTTTTCTATAGTATAAATATAGTGTAACTAAATGACAGAAAGTTCAAGTTATCTCTTTGTACATCTGAGGAACATATTATTTTTTTGTGTGCTTAAGTGTCGCGGTGCGTATTATATTGAATAACCTTTAAAATTTTCCAATGGTGCATTGCGGTGCTTATTTAATTGACGATTCTTTTAAAACAAAAATTACATTCATGCTCTGCAAATGTAAATGCTATTAATTGCTAATATGACTCGCGATTTGCAGTATTTTAAACATGTTATTAAAGCATGTAATTTCTAAAGATCAAATCCAGATGAAACTCAAGAGGCAAACTGTAAATTGTTGTTTAAAAAATATTTTGTTATTATTATCAGTTCCTTATGTCTGAGACCCGAATAAAATTTTGAACTTTAGGAAGGTCGTGCGACGCGTATAAAAATCATAGTCCAAAAGATATTCTTTTAGTTATCGTTCTAACTTTGGAAAATTCGATACGCGAGATCACAACGCTTACTGAACCCCAATTTTTATAAGACATTTTTAAATAGTCATGTATATTATTTTTGGTCCAAAACACGCTGGTGATGAGTGATTCTAATGTGTTCATTAAGTGCTTAGCAGACCGGTTTTTCCCTTCTCCTGTCCAATATAGAGTTGAACATTTTTTCTACCAACAGTTATTCGTAAAACATGTTTATTTGGCTTAACGTTGGTTGGTTCCGTTAGATTGTGAGGCGAGGGCATGATCAATTTCGCTACCATACTAGCCAAACTAGCAAATGTTTCAGTTGTTATTGGTATAGCTGATTGATTTGTTTGTTATAGTTCCCAAACTAGCAAATATTTCAGTTGTTATTGGTATAGCTGATTGATTTGTTTGTTATAGTTCTCAAACTAGCAAATTTTTCAGTTGTTAATGATATAGCTGATTGATTTGTTTGTTATAGTTCCCAAACTAGCAAATTTTTCAGTTGTTAATGATATAGCTGATCGATTTGTTTGTTATAGTTCCGAAACTAGCAAATGTTTCAGTTGTTATTTATATAGCTGATTGATTTGTTTGTTATAGTTCCCAAACTAGCAAATATTTCAGTTGTTATTGATATATCTGATTGTATTGAAGCCGGTGTCGTTTGTTGATGTTGATGTTTTTGTTATTAATGAAGTACTTGTTCCAGGTGGTGTCGTTGTATTCTGGTTAGTTTGTAGTGGCTGTTGGTTCTGATATTGTGCTTGTGGGTGATGACGTGGGTATTATAGAAGTTGACGTCGGGGAATTTATCGTAGGACTCGTTGACGTTGATAACTGTGTTGTTGTGGTTGTTGATGTTGTTGTCAGGGCTGAAAATATGCAAATAATATATTAAAATAATTTATTTTTAGAACCTTTATTGTTGTTTTATTGTGGGGATTTGTACAAAATATAATAATAATAACTGCAATCTGATAATAATACTGTTTATATATAACAAGCAACTATTAAATATAAAGTATGCTATAGCACAGTAAGGGCGAACCCATGTTTAGGTTCATAAGACGGCACGAGACACGATATTAAATTATCATTTCATAAATACATAATCACAAGAAATTTATACACACTATCTTTTCCGGTGCGTTTCACCTTTTTTTCAAAGGTGATAAATCAGGACGGAAGATGCATTTTAAGCAAAATAGAGGATTTATAGAGAATAATTGATTTTAACAAGTATCTTTCGAAGACAAATCATCTAACGAAGAACAGAGTTTAAATTTTAATGTGCAAAGAAAGACATATTTCTATTCAGGTGGCTAGTTCTGACATACTGTTCACAACATCGACTAGGAACCTTGGCTACATTATTTGTGGCAACATATCTACCAACAACTTCATCAATCACAACTGTCGCTCTGCCAATACTGCGATTCGTCAGATCAGTTCAATCTGTCATTACTTAACATATAGTGCAACAAAAAACTCTAGTCTGTGCTTTTGTTCTAGCTTGTAATGATTACTGCAATACTCTTCTGTCAGATGCGCCAAAACAATGCATTGAAAAACTGCAGATAGTTCAAAATTTAGCTGCCAGATTAGTTCTAAAGGCAAAAAACATGACCATGTTACTCCGCTACTTTACTCACTTCATTGGCTACCCACACACGCTCGAATAGATTACAAACTGGCCTTTCTGTGTCACAACTTCTTTTCTGACTCATGCCCTTCCTATCTTACTGAACTTTTGGCGGTCTACTCACCAAGTCGTCAGCTAAGCTCTTCTGCAGATACACGCATTCTCTGTGTTCCTAAGACAAGAACTAAAACATTTGGCGAAAGGTCATTCTCTTTTTGTGCAGCCAAACAATGGAATTCTCTTCCATTACAAATCCGTAATATTTCAACTGCTAAGTCATTCAAGACTGCACTTAAGACACATCTTTTCATAATCTATTTTGAAAATTAATGAAACAACATTTCTTTAAATGATTAACGTAGCTGATGTATAACGTATTGTCATTTATGTAGTTAGTATGATATGAATGTTTCTTTAATTAATATATGTATTGTTATCTCCATGTAAAGAGCTGTGAGCCCGGCTCCCCGCTGGGATACAGCGCTATTTAAATTAAAATTTTATTATTATTATTATTATAATAAGTTGCTCTCCGATTGATTTTTAATAAACTAACACGTATTATCTGGGAGTAGATCCACTTTTCATGACTTTCTAAGTGCCGACACATTAAAACAACGCATTGTAGAAATGTAAAAGAAATATTTTTGAAAGATTCGAGTCCTCTGCCTGGAAAGTGTGGATGGACTGTTGCCCTTAGACCTTGGATTTTAGCACATGTTAAGGTAACCCTGCAAGGCTAGCGATAATTTTGCGTCATGTCGCTGGTTATTCAGAAAAAAATAGACCTGGTTAGACTTAAAACTTAACCAGAAGAAACATTAAGGAATCTATGTTTACATTACTGCGTTCGAGGCTAATTTGTTTTCTTTTGGAGCATGGCATAACACCAGAAAAAGTAGTTTAAATTTGCAGTGATGGTTCAACTTGCATATTAGGAGCATCATTTATTACATAGTTCTTTGTTAAAGAAGCAAAGCATCCAATTATTCCGTTTTATTGCCTCATTCACAAAGAAGCTATTTGTGCCATGAACCGCTGAAAAATATTTTTGACATGCTCTCAAATAAGTCACAAAAATATTGCATTACAATTTTATTTTCGACATTTGTAAGTAATTCTTTAGCAAATTTTAATGAGACTATACCACATTGCTTACATACAATAATGCCTGATGTTGAGTAGTTGAGAATTTATCTATAATGTGATAGAATGTAAAAAAAGAGTAATTTTGAATGAAAAAGGGCAGGATTAGCGTCTGCTATGTTATGTCTATATACATATTTTACACAAAACTTCAAGTACTATACAAACAACTGCAAGGCTTGTGGAAGTCGGTACCGATGACCTTTTACGATATAAACCATTTGAAAGAAAACATTAAGTTTTTTGCAAAAAATTAAAATTCAATTAACTCCTAGGTTTTTTTAATAAAATAATCTTTTAAAAAATGTATTTAATAGAAGCTACCTCGTTAGTACAAGACTTGTACTAGAATTTTAATCTTTGGTATGAAATTATTGAAATTTTTTACGAGGACGAAAAAATGACAAAAATGACACCATTAATTAATTTATTAAATCTTGAAACACTTGATGATAAAATAAAACAAAAAGAAATAATATTATTGCACCCTACACTTATCTATGTTTTGTGTTCTTACTAATCTTGCATTATTATAAGAGTATTAAATGTTTTTAAAAAAGTGTTGGATTTCCTGTTTTCTTCTGGCTAACGATTTGAAGCTCAAATTCCGTACGGGAAGAACGAAAGTTTCTATTTATTTGTTATTGCATACGGTATAAGAAATGGGGTGTTATCCGTTTGTCAATCTGATGGTTTTATTATTATTATTTTTTTTTTTTAATTTCTAAATGTGTATAATTACTACTTTACTCTTGGTTGTTCTATTCTCTTTTGTTTCAAGGTTTCATAATTACACTAATGGATTTATTTATGTCAGTTTTGAATATTATGAAATACTGAATCTGGCAGTTCCTTTTTTTTAATTTGGTCTAGTTTATTAATGTTTTCTATGGTGGATGGGTCCCATACAGAAGATTCATATTCTCCTACATGTCTAACCAGGACGAGGTCACATTTTAGTTTTATATATAAATTACATTTGTAAATGTTTCTTTTCCTAAAGCCTAAGATTGTGTTTGATATTTTAAAACTTCATTTGGGATTCCATTTTTAGTTTCTCATTTATTATTATTCCTAAATACTGTGCATCTTTCCACTGGGCTCTTTATATAATTAGGAAATTTTATTTAACAAAAGTTAGCCACTGATTGTTGTAGTTTTAAAATGAATTACATTTAATCCATACCTATAATGAACTTCTAAGTATACCTTATATATTTTATTTATTTATTGTCTTGGTTACCCTAACAATAACATAGTGACAGTCCAGGAATAATTTCGCAGTCTATCACTGGTGCTAGTCTATTTGTTAGGAATAAGTCTAGTGTTTTTTTCCTTGTTATTTAATAAACATGTAATTAAAATCAAAAGCATTCAAAGCTATTAAAAATTGCTCTGTGTGATTTATGAAAGGGTGTATTACATGTTTTATTGAAGTATAATTACATATAATATTTGTACAACTGCGTATTAGTTTCAGACATGTATGTGTTCGTATGTAATGCAGTAACGTTTTCTGCCCTCCTTTCTCCTCCCATTCCACCTTCTACGACACTATGCTCATTTGCCTCACTCGAAAGATAAGGATTTAAATTAATTTACATTTTATTATTTATTTATTTATTTTTGACATCATTGTTATATTATTATTTATCTGATTTATAATGCGTACTATAAGAAACTGAAGAATCCTACTAGACTTTTACATAGTGCTGTATTATTTTGTTCATTTATTAGCTTTTTTTTTCTGTGTGACTCTGAAGGGATTAAGTATTTACATCCAAGAAAGATCCAAGATACAAATGCCCTCCCGTAACGGATTGATTTCTTGTCATGAGATTCCACTGTTGATATATAGGTCAGCATGAACAAATATTGTTGTATAATTAAGTTCCTCTGAATTTCAAACGTTATCTTATATTTTGATCTTATTTGTTACATACGTTCCTTTTATACAGAATATCATTGCGTCATATGCTTTACTATGGTATTTGTTTTTTTCTGGTTTTAAAGAGAAGTTAATTAAACGTGTCTGGGTAGCTTCAAACAAATACGACGAATCAAGCATAATTAAATAGTATGATACACGTGTTATTTTTTTAAAATGTTATTATAATTTTTTTTTAAATTTATTTATCTATTTATTTATTTATTTATTTTTTTAATATTTTTTTTTTGGGGGGCGGGTTATATTTTGATTTTAAAAGCATGAGATGTGTAGTCTAATTAGACACCCACTAATGAATGTACATTCTCTTTTGGGTTGAGCCGTTAGGCTCGTAAAACCCGGTTCAATTTTTCGCAGGCGAGCCTCATCATTCGGGCATCGCCATAGAGGTAATCCTCAGCAGGAACCGCAACTTCACCATCCAATACCCCGTCCAACCCGGGGAACTTTCTAGTACGTGGGCCACCGTCTCCTCGGTGCAGCCACACAGCCGACAGGCCAGTTCCCTTCTGTTGTCAAACTTGTAAAGGTAGCTTCGTATTGGACAATGGTCAGGTCTCATTCGTGTTATGAGCGTCTTACTACTACGGTCAAGTTTCCACCAGGCATCGCTTTTGTCCGGTCGCGGCATTTTCTGGTATTCCCATTTGCCCAGCCCTCAAGCCATTTCTCACGGAAATGGTCTTTTAGCCATGACTTGACCTCCAGTTGGGTCAAGGGCTTATCGGGTTGGGACTGAGCTGCGCCTGCCCTGGCCAGTGCGTCGACCCTGTCTGATTGGGCCGTTCTGCAGTGTCCGGCCATGTACTGTAGGACTACTTTGCCGCCACGTGCCAGGAATTCACCTACTGTCTCCAGAATGGCACTCACCGTCTTGGCCTCCAGAGAGGTTCGACGCAAGGTTTCGAGCGAAAACCGAGAATCGGTGAAGACCACGACGGTCGGGAAACTCTTTCTCTTCGCTAGACGTCGGCGTACTTCCTTCAGTCCCCTGTTAATCTCTTCCAGTTCGGCTTCATGACTACTATTAGTAGATCCACACGGTCCCAACAGTTCGACGCTGTCGGGTCCTGGTTGGGGGTATTGAATTAGCACACCGTATCCACTTCTGCCATCTCTGAAACGTGAGCCTTCAGTGAAGACGTTTACCACGCTGTCTCCATAGGCCTCGATTGTGCGCAGAGTCTCGTCTAGCAAGAGCTCAACGGGACTGGCCCGTGTCACCGCGGCATTTTCCAGTGTCAAACGTATTTCAGGCGGGTCAAGGCTTTCATGTGGTCCTCGAGCAGGGACCAGTTGCATTCGTTCCCTGTGCTTGGTTAGGGGGACTGATTCTTCTAGTTCGTAGACCGCGTCCATGAAGGAAGGTCGCATCAGTCTTGTCCTCTTAACCCATCTGTCTTGTAATTGATAGCAGGGTTCGTAATGCTCCAACCTACGGTATCGCTCCACCGTGGCTATGATTGCCTTTTCTCGCCTTATCGCCAGGGGTTCTACGTTTGACATAATGTGTGTGTGGTACGTAACGCCCCGCAAACGAACCGTAGAGCTTTATTCTGATATCGGTCCAGACCCTCTAGAGCCGTACGGCTCGCAAAGGCTTGGGTCCCGGGAGGCTGTAATCAATAGCACTTCTCACGCTACCAAGATAGAGAGCTCTTAGTAGTCTTGCGTCCGCGCCCCAACTCGTGCTAGCCAGTTTCTTCACCAGGGACAATTTAGCTGTGGTTTTGGCGCATAATTCACGCACATGGTTATGCATCTGGAGTTTCTGGTCCAATTTTATACCCAAGTACGTTGGTGTCCGATCCCAACTTAACCTCTTTCCGCAGATCTGAAGCACCACCTCATGCTTCAGTGCATTCCATCCATTAGTGAAAATGGAATGGTTCGTTTTTTTTCGTATTTACTTCTAGGTGCCATTGGTTGGCGTACTTTTCAATACGGTTCAGATCGTTCTGCAGCCGGTTCTGCAGTGTTGCTACGTCTTTTACTAAACTCCATATCATCAGATCGTCAGCAAGCATGGCATTCTGGGACTCGAGAATGATTTGTAGGTCGTGGACGTAGGCTAGGAACAATGTACAGCTAAGCACTGAACCCTGTGGGAGTCCATCTTCCAGTCGTGCCTCGCTGGATAGCGCTTCTCCAAGCCGTGTCTTAATCGTTCGGTCCGTGAGGAACGATTTTATCCAGCTGTACATTTTAGCAGTGACACCTAACTGCTGCAATTTGTATAGTAGCCCTCCACGCCACACATTATCGTATGCCTGCTTTAGATCGAAGAACACCGCAACCGTGTGGTTCTTCAATTGGAGTTCGTTTGTCATGGTCTGAATTAAGCGTAGTGCTTGGTCCATCGTTTTGCGTCCTTTGCGGAACCCACCCTGTGCCTTCGGAATGCTTTTGGTCTTTTCGAGGTACCAATAAAGCCGTGCGTTCACTAACCGTTCTGCCACCTTTCCCACACACGACGTGAGGGAAATGGGCCAGTAGATGGACGGCTGTTCGCCGGGCTTACCTTCCTTATGTATTGGGGTAATTATGGCCTTTTTCCACAGCTTCGGCTGTGCACCTGTAGTCCAGGTTCGGTTGATAAAACTCAGTAGTTTTATCCGGCCTGTCTTGTCCAGATGCTTGAGCATTTCATTGTGAACCTTGTGTGGCCCTGGTGCTTTGCCAGCTTCGAAATTGTTAAGTGGAGTTTGCAACTCTGTCATCGTGAAAGGTGCTGCGAAAACCTCGAGTTGGGGGCCCGTGCTTTGTCTCCTGGAGCCCTCCTTTCGCATTCGGTCGATCGTTTGGCTAAAGTCAGATCTCGCGCCCTTTTTATTCACTTGGGCAAAGTGTTTATTCAGCGCCCGTGCGCGCTTTGTTTCACTTGCTCTTTGGCCCTTTGACTTCGTCAATGGGTTGGGTTTTTTTTACTTTACCCGCACCAGATAGTGCATCGATTAGCCGCCAAACTTTTCTACCGTCTGCAAGATCGAGTTTTTCGCACGTATTAACCCATTTGACCTTCTTCGCCTTTTAGACAGCACGGACTTCGGCCGTCAATCTGTTGTACGCCCTACGAGCTTCGGGCGACTTTAGCTTGGCAGCTTTTTTCCGTGCTTTCGCTCTTCGTTTCATCAATTCTTTTAGGCTCCTCTCCCAGTAGGGCCTGAATTTCTGTTTCCCGTTTGTCCTCGGGACCGTGCGCCTCGCAATCCCGAGGATTGTGCCAATAAACTTCTCGTGAGTGTCATCCACGTTGCCTCCTGCAACATCCAGCAGAGCGAGCTTGGTCTCGCTCTCGGCCTCGTACCTTCGCCAATCGGCCTTGCGGAATTGCCAATGCCTTCTGTCAAATCGAGGTTTGACCACACCTAGCACAAACTCAATCAGAATAAGGAGGTGGTCGCTTCCAACCTCTTTCCGTACTTCCAGTCTATGCCTGGACAAGACACTCGACCTCCTCCTACCATAAATATCGATAATGAAAACTTGGAGGTTGTGGACAGCTTCACCTACTTGGGATCCAAGGTCTCCAATACACTGTCCATTGAAGAAGAAATAAACAGCAGAATTGGCAAGGCAGCCGCAACAATGGCTAAACTAAATAAGCGGGTCTGGCAAAACACCAAGCTAACGGAGAAAACCAAACTGTGCATCTATCGAGCCTGTGTCATCAGTACATTACTATATGGGAGCGAGACATGGACCACTTATACATCACAAGAGCGTAAGCTTAACAGCTTCCATTTGAGATGCTTGCGCCGCATCCTTGGTATTAAATGGCAAGAAAAAGTGCCTAATAGTGAGGTACTAACGCGTGCCAATACCCAAAGCATGTTCTCAATTCTTAGTGAAAGACGCCTGAAGTGGCTAGGACATGTCAAAAGAATGAGCCCCGGCCGCATCCCGAAGGACCTCCTATATGGTGAACTTGCTTCAGGAAAGAGGAAAACAGGTCGCCCACGCTTGCGATTTAAAGATGTCTGTCAAAGGGACATGAAAGCAGCCAAAATACATACAAGTGACTGGGAGTGTAAGGCAGAAGACCGATCTACGTGGCGCACAGTTGTCAAAGAGGGCGTCATAGTAGCCGAGGAGCGAAGAATGGAGGAGGCTGCAGACAGAAGAGCTAGGAGAAAGGCCAAAACATTTGGAAGCACAGAACTCGTGTGTAAAAACTGTGGCAAAGACTGTCACTCAAGGATAGGACTGCACAGTCACTCGAGGAAATGCAACCCAACCCAACGGTGATGCACCATCGTCTCGCGAGACGGAAGGATGCCGGACAGTGTATCAGTTATGTCCTTCGGTGGACAAGTTACTTCGACTATTATGTGACTTTGCCTCTTAACAATGTCTTCTCAAAGAATTTTACACCAGTCTCTTTCTACATGAATTAATAAGAATGTACAGCTTGTTCCTCTTTCAAAGTTTACTCCGTTCCTGATTGATAAGTCGCTCAAATAGCTGCAGTAAAGACATATCATATTTCAATATCCTGACATATTCGAGAAATTTTCCTTTGCATACGCTGGTTACATCTAATATACATTATGTACGCATATCACATGCACAGGAGTAAGAGGATACAATTCGGCTACTTACGTGTGTTTTCCAGGGAAGGATTTGCATCCCAATGAGCCATGGTCACTGGCTATGAAAGATGGAGCATTCATTTTTATAGCACGCCTTTTACACCAATCCTATAGCCATAAATTAGAGCAGTTCGTTTCATTGGATTATTTATTGCTGGGTCATTCAAACGTATTCAGTACCAGAAACATAATAACACAATTGATATCTAATATTTTTTTTAATTAGAAATGAACATGCGGGTTATTTACAATTATATTCTAAAAAAAACGCTTATGTGTTTAATGATCTTAGTTTTATGTGTCTGTACTTAAGTGAAAATTTCATTGAATCAAAATTTTATTTACACTTTAAAAAAGGCGATCATGAATATGTATGTAATAATTTCATTAAAAGTAGCTTGTTTTTTTTTTTTTATTAGCATTGTCTGTTTTGTATTTTTTTAAAAATTATTTCATGCTGAATTATACATGCAAACATTTTATATAATTATTTAGAAGAAAATACATCGATTTATCTTGAAGTAGTAATAAATAAAAAACGCAATGTATTTTATGTTACCGATTTTTCTAATCACATTTTATAACAATTGTATAAACATATATATTTATATGAAGTCATACTTCTTATTTTCAGCTTTGATAAAAATTATTGATTAATTATTCGGTACTTTTTTAAAAATACATTATTAAATTAAAGTTAATCGATAACAGCCCTAATATATATATATTTATTGATATATTAATATCAATTTCATTTCCATAAGCCAGTATATAAGTGATTTAAAATTTAATATTTCCTTCATTCATAATTATTTTAAATCTTCTTTGCAAAAAAGCTTTTAATTAGAAAGGCGTATTTATTATTATTATTCATTTTATTAACTATATTTTACAAAAGTATGCACTGCGGTTTTAAAATTATTGTAATACATTAATATTGTGATAGTTGTTTTTCATCGATGTTAAACCACCAAGCCCATTCCTACAAAGAATAAACATAGGCACGGGATAACCACTGCGGTAATATTTGTTCCAGCACCACTTCCGGCTTTAGTGGCTAAGGGCGAAATAGGGATGATAGCGGCCATCTTTCTACCTGTTGTTAAAGCCGTGGTTCCTGGGGCCACTGATGTTGATAATGCCCCACTGGTCGATATTGCTGTTGCTGTTTGCTGTTTTGCTGTGGTTTTCGGACTGGTAAATTTTAAAGTCGATAGATTTGATATTGGTGTGCTTGATGTTTGGATAGCAGTCGCTACTGTTGAAGTGATGGTGTACCAATGGGGCGTAATGGAGGCTGTTGTTGACGTAGGCGATGTTATTGAAGTTGGTGTCGTGGCTGTAAAAGATGTTGTTGCAACCATTGTTGATAATGATATTATATGTGTGGTATTAGCTATTGTTGTAGTTGATGTAGTTAACTGCTTTGTTGTAGCCATTGTAGTAGTTTGCGGTGTGGCAGCTGCTGTTGTAATGGTTGATGTTTTAGGTGGAGTAATTGTAGTGGTTGGGATAAATGATGTTGTAGAAGGGAGGGAATATGTTGTTGCTGATGAGGTTGTTGTTGATGTTGCTGTTGTTGGTGGTAATGTAACAGTAACTGTCGTGGTAGGTTTTGTAGTTGATGTTGTAGGTGTAGAATATCCTGTTGTAGTTGGTGACATAGTTGTTGGCGTTGTTAGAGTTGATTGTGTTGTTGTAATTAGTGATGTAATCGTAATGGAAGATAACGTTGGTGGTGCTCTAGAAGTTGACGTTGTTGAAATTAAAGGACTCGTAGATGAAGACGTCTGTGTTGTTTTGGTCGAGGTTGGTGTTGCTGGCGAGGTTGTAGTCTGGGCTGAAATTTAACGAATTCATTTGACTTTATTTTTTTTATTTTTATTATGAAAACTATTAAAAATATTTTGGAGAGTTTAACATAAAATGTATGGGGTTTTTCTATAACAAGTAATAACAACTACTTTTTTGTACGCGAAAGCAGAATCCTTAAATCTTAAGTTAAATGGTTTAAGTAAATTCGTTTCGCTTATATGGATATACAAGTATTGTGGGACAGATAAAGAGACGATAGAAAACGTTAAAGAGAAAATTAACCGGCAAAAACGAAATATATAAAGACAGGTAGATGTAAAGATAGACATATAGATAGATAGATACAAAAATAGATAAATAAATAAATAGATATATAGATACACCGATAGATAGATAGATAGATAGATAGATAGATAGATAGATAGATAGATAGATAGATAGATAGATAGATAGATAGATAGATAGATAGATAGACAGACAGGCAGACAGAAAAGCAGGCAGGCACACAGAAAAGCAGGCAGGCAGACAGGGATGCAGACATAGAGCCAGGCAAACAGACATACAGGTAAAAGGATAGATATAAGTATTGGTTTGTAGACAAAAAGATTGTTACATAATTATGAATAAATGGATTTGATTGATAATGTTATTTGCTGTAATCAGTTAAATGAGCTAAACAGTTTTTACGAATGTGTCTTAGAACTTACATTTCTCCATACAAATAAAGCTTCTGTTACTTGTGCAGGGTTCGTCCCAAACTTTTCTGTTTTGACATGTGAGTAAATAGATTCGCGCGCAATCAGCGTTGTTGTTGTTATCTGGTTGTCTGTAATACAAGTCCCAGAGCCCGGTTAATTCCGTAGCCAATGCCCCAGTGTCTTCCCACCGCCACTGACCCTCCACGGCAATGTCATTGGCACCAATCCAATATGAATAACCTGTTAGAAAACCGCTAAATATTAAAGACAAAACAAATGTATCGATGACAATATTGTAATAAATTTCACACGATTTTTTATGTGTTATGATAAAATTATTTAAATTAGAAAAAAATTAATAAAATAAAATAAAATTAAATAATTTTTTTTTAAAAAAAAGGTCCATTAATGTCTTTACTACCCTAAACCTTTTATTAAAGTAGATAAATGAAAAATTAGCTCATACTGTTAATTGATTTTTTCAAAATATCTGTAAATGTTACTATTTGCAACAATCATTGACATCAGCACATTTCTTAATTTGGAAATATGTCTTCAAAATAAAATTTATTTTATGTACTACATTCATTCTAGACACAAGAATTGCAGAATATACCCGCAAAAAAAAAAAAAAAATTTCTATGTATGCATTTAAACGAAAAGTTATAATTTTATAAATGTTTCCTGAGCCGTTATGTGGATTTCCTGGTAACCGTTAACAGGCCTAATGTAGATGTGTGTTCGTAAAAGGTGTGTAAACTATTTTCGAGATAATTAGAGTCGTCCTGAAGTTGCACCAATGTTTAAATCGTAAAAATACTTTAAGCGGACAAGCAGACGCCACACTTTCATACGCCTCGTTAATTTTTTTTTTACATTAACGTTGCTATATGTTATTAAGCAAAAGATTACTTGTGCTTTTCAGATACAATTCTTTAACTAGGCGGAAGTGGCTATTTCTTGTTATCTCTTTATCTTTCTCTCTCTCTCTCTCTCTCTCTCTCTTTCTCTCTCTATTAATCACTCTTTCTTGCTCTCTCTCTCGTGTGTATATATATATACATATATATATATATATATATATATATNTTTTTTTTTTTTTTGCATACCAATATCTCCATTTAAAAAAGAGTTTTCCAAAGTGTAATTTTTTTTTTAAAAAAAAACCTGTTTTATAAGGACAGTGATATAAAAACCATTCTTTTTAATTAATTAAAAATAACAAAATTAAAATTCATTGACATTATATTGAACTGCTTGTATTTAAATATATATCCTAACAAAATATATTTCTAAAATTGAATTAAATCAAATACTTAGTTATGGGCAATTCTTTAAATGTCACAACAAGAAACAAAATGTGAAGGAAATGTAAAAAAAAAAAGAGTGATTATGAGGTCTGAGAAAAAAAAACGTAACTTTTTAAGTTTAAACTACTTGGGATAAAAAGATGATCTTTATGTTTTGTTAATCAACACTTAATTTCTATACAGCAGTAATACTTACATATTTTAAAATTAATTTGAAATTTTCATAAAATGCCTGAAATTTAATACGTTATTTAACTTCTTTATGTGCTAAAATGTTTTAAAAATAACTCAATAAAAAAAATTAATTGCCTGTTTTTATTAATTCCCTTGAAATTTTAAGTTTAATGCCGTCATACATCTTTATTTTTAGTTCTAATAAAATTATCGATTAATTAATCGGTGATTTTTAAAAAGTTAACGATTAAATTAAATTTAATCGATAACAGCCCACACATTTATATAAATATATTTCAACATTCGTAGTTACATATAGGTAACCTTAAATATGGCCTGATTTAAAGAGAGGTCTAAGTATACTCACGAATGTCAGACTTAATAGTGATACCATTCAGTTGGTTGGCTGTAGTTACAGTCGCCAGAACACCGTCAATTGAAAGACAAAACGCCTGAAATGGATTTAAAACTGTCAATAATTGTGAACCATAATCAAAAAATTCCTATTAAGCGCTGTCCATAAGTTACGTTATGCGTCTAATTTTAAACCATTCCCGCCTCGTTACAAAAAATTATACTATCACTCCTCTGTTACGTCACAAAGCTTTGCACCACCCGCCCCCCTAAAAGTCGTATTTTCTATTTGAAAATGAGCATGTCTCAAAGGTCTTTACTGTTATTTTACTATGAATCTTGACGCGAAGTCTAGTATTGCAGCAAGCGTGAATCCATGTTAAACGTCTGAAAATAGATTTATTTATAAATTTAATATTTAAGAGTAAGTTTAATTTAAGTTATCATATTTTGATGTTGCGCCACAATTCTTTCACTTTCCGCCTTCCCATCGTCATACCTCGTCATAAGTATGTAAACCCCCATCTACCTAGGTACGTGACGTCATTAATGGTTGGCTCCTTATTGAGGTTTATTTTTTTTTAAAATTATCTTAAAACTAGGGCTGTTATCGATTAAATTAAATTTAATAATTAACTTTTTAAAAAAAATTACTGATTAATTAATCTATAATTTTGTTGCGAAAAATAAAGATGTATGACATCATGAAACTGAAAATTTCAAGGGAAGTAATAAAAACAGGCAATTGATTTTTTTATTGAGTTACTATTAAAACATAGCAATAAAAAATACGTTAAAAACGTATTAAAGTTTAGGCACTTGGATGAAAATTTTTAATTTAAAAGTAATCGTTTAATGTTTAACAAATGCATAAAGATAATCTTTTTATCTCATGTGGTTCATAAGTAAATATTTATTTTCTAAAACCTCATAATCAGTTTATTCACTATGCTGTTTTTCTTCACATTCTGTGACATGTAATGGATTATGTTTTAGAATCCCCATAACAAATGTATTGAATTTTTTTTTTAAATGTAATATTGTTAAGGGATACATTTAAAAATAAATAGTTTATTATATTGTCAATGAATTTAAATTTTGCCACTATCTATTAATTAAAAACAATGATTTTTAAAATCATTGTCCCTATAAAACAGGTTATTCAAAGTTTACAATTAATATCTACATCGCTAAAGTTTTTACTTAAAAAAAAATACAAAATATTTTTAATTATTAATAATTTTTTTTTTTTAATAATTGGAAGAAAAAAAAATGAAATATTTTCTTTAAGTTTAATCGCTATTTTATAAATTAAAATATTTATAATAGATAAAAAATGATAAATCAAGAAAATAATCGGTAATTTCCGCAGCCCTACTTAATATATATATATATAATTCACCGACAAAACGGCCCTGGACAAAACGGCCCCGACAA